>DWON01006264.1:0-14035 GCA_018251015.1 Phocides pigmalion okeechobee
AAGTGGTCACTGCAGCCCATGGACAACCACATCCAATCTCAAATAGAACAGAAGTTCTAGTTAAGGATGGACGCGGATGCGTTCCTACTCTGGAGGACTAAGATGGTAGCCTCCAATAATGTGTATCCGGCAACTACACCTCCCCAACCGAAACACAATACATGAAGAACTTGTCGCTTTACGGGGGGTTATGAGCGTGGCGGTGGAGTCGCCCCGGATGAGCTCTTACGGCTCTACCACCTTTCAAAAATACAAGACACCTTTCAAAGCTACATATACAAGATACAACAACCAAGGCCAAGTAGAGATCGGTAGACTCTACACCCCGAAATCAGAAGATAAGGACGTGGGTTTTTTTTAGACATATGAAGATTTAGGCCATAATAAACCAAGTTGGCCAAGGATAGATTTGTAGACTTCATAGCGCATCAATTTATCTCTCAATCACGTAGGTTTAATATACGATAGCATATGTCAACGGTTTCCACGACCACGCAGTTTCGACGTAACCACGAGCCATGCAATTGATTCGAAATATCTGCAATCGAAATGTATAAATTCAGCGATAATATTCGTTTCAAACGTTTCGAGGAGGCTACTGTTTCGTCCTCATACTTACGGCATGTTAGGTTCTCAAAATATGCGACGTAAGTCGAGACATATTTTTTCATATATTTACATGTAAAACATAAGGGTTAGGTTCCACATGGACTCAAAATTAAAAACTGCATTTATAACAACGAATATACCTACTTTATTATCAAAAGTAAGTTCTTAAAATAATTGTATGTGTGCTTATGAAATTTCTAGTTATTTTTGGTATTTGTGTGTTATTAATTATAATAATAATAAAAAAAATTAGTAATCAAAATAGGTGATGAGAAATAATAAATTAAACTTTTGGATTAAAGAAACTATCAATTCTACCTCTATTCTGTATATTAATTCTATCAATTTTACTCGCGGTAAGTTAAATCTCGTAATCTCGTATTCCCGGAATGAAAACAATTGGCGTATGTTTAAGGAATAGTGTCAAAACAATGTTCGACGTAACTTGAAACGACGTAAGTCGAGCATTCCTGTATAAACTAGTTATTAATTAAAAATCGCACAACCATAACTCACTTACTGTGTGGTAGCAATATAGATAAGGCCGTGACATAAATTCCAGTTTAATCATAGCCTTTTCTGCCGCGAGTACCAAATATGGTCGGTGTCGTAAAAATAAATTCATTTCTTCGGCCGAATCTCCCGTAAAAAGCGCCATACGTTTTACCATCAGTTTTTTGCTGACCGTCCAAGTCGATAATTATCTTCACATTATGGAGTGACAAAAAATACACAAAAACTTATGCCACTTAAACTGTTTCGGTGCTTGAAAAATGTGATCCGTCACTATTTTTTTATGAATTTGACGTAGCCTACGGTCCACCTGAGGGTAGGTGGACACTGCCACCCATGGACCTTTGTAACCAGCTCCATATGGATGCGGAATTTCGAGTTGCTACTCTTGAGGACAAAGGTTTTTTCTTACGCCTCTTGTTGTTAAATAGTCTTTGCGGCTAATAGATAACGTTTATATATAAGCTCACATAGGAGTGAAGTCCTAGCTGTGGTTCTACGTCGATATGTTATGTTATATATGGCTATATGATCGTCGTGTTTCTAATTGTAGCCGACAACCGCACCTCTTTAACCGAAACACAAGTAATTCTTTACGGCGGATTATGAGGATGGCAGTGGTACCTCCCCAGTCGAATTATAGTTCTCCCATCTATAAGATGATTGCCGTGTTTCTAAGTGCAGTCAGAAACTAAGCTAAAACTTATAGAAATAAACCCGCCATTTACATGTAACCTGGTAACGCAAGGGTTACCCTTAGTTGCCACCGAAAAAACATCTCTCGGCCGGTCGGACCAGTTCCGAGCTTCGCAGAATCCGCAGTGCCGAGAAAAGGAGAAAAAAGCGAATTGCTATTAACTGCCGGCCGCGGGAATGTCGTCAAGGCTTTCAACTCACGCACTATACGCCACGCTCTTGCAAGCCTTCGGTGCTCTACTGAAACACCTTTGTTTTGTATGTAATGCTACCTTTAATCACAATTAGGTATACTGGAAAGTAGAGCTTCCGAGCGTAAACATATTTCGAATGTAGGACGCATCTCTGAATATTTTAAGTTTGAATAATAGAGTTTTGACTAGGATTTTTGAAGAAATCTATATTAATTATCACGCGCATTTAAGGCAAAGGAAAACTTTATAAAGAAACCACGTCTGAGAGTTCTCCATTAAGTTCTCATAAATGTGTGAAATGTCTATTTACGTTTAACCAAAACGATAGACTATTGCTTCTCTAACTCTATTAATTCTCAAAGAAAACCTTGCAGAAGAACAATAAAAGATTGTGTAACATAAGATAAATTCTTCAAATCAAATTCTTGTTAACTGAGTAAACGACAAGACAAAAGTATTAATATCTATGTACGATACCCATAGACTAAATCCAGAGGCAAGGTAGATACAAAAAAATGTTTTTTTTTTTCAAAATTAGATGGCACTGTTTTCAATATTATTTTAATAAGTTATGTGCTACACCGGTGCGCACAGCTTTGACACTTTTCTAAAAATATTTTATTTGTTTTCCCAAACGCGCCAACAGAAGTGTAACTTCAATAAAACATTTTAAATATATTTTGTTAGTTATATAGGTATATATAGAAATTAGGTAATTTCTATTATATATGCTGGAAAACTAACTATTATTAGGGGCCTTTGTTAAATCGGCATAGCCCAAAAGAGTTGTTACAAGTTTTGTCGGTTTGTCTGCGCGTTTATGCGCTTTAATCTAAGAAATTAAATTTAACCGATTTCGGTGCGATTTCCTCTAATGCAGCAAACTTGACAAAAAAAACATATTAATTTCATTTTCATCCATTTATACACATAAAAATTATAAAAATTGCGGGTGTGAACACATGAGTACTTTTTGCTGTTAAAAAATGGAAACAGCAGCTAGTCATATTTAAGATACCACTTCCAAATACCTATGTGTCATTTAGAGCCAACCATAAAGTTAACGTGCGTGCGAGCTACTCACAGCACGATAAACAGTTTCCACGGGACGGAAACCTTTCGACATTCTATACATTTTCCTGCAGATATAAACAATTGTTTCTTTTTTATTAATATTTACAATGATGAAAAACTTAAAACGAATTATAGTAAAAGCCTAACCTAAACAATTTAAAGGGAGTCCGAGCCCATGCGGCATGGTTCCAAGAACACTAGCCTCATTCCCGTGTTGAATAGCAACTCACTGCGCGAGATATAAACCAGCCTCCTTGTCACTGGCGGCGTCGATCAATCGTGGTACTATTTGTTTGAAAATAAATTTGACACGCGGATCCATGGGCCAAAGGCTTCAAAGCCAAGCTGAACAAATACGGAATCACTGATTAGTGAGACATATTTTGTATCTTTGTTTCTGATTTCATAATAATTGTCATATCGTATATGAATTCCCTTACGTGTGTAGAAATAAATACATGCCACGTTAACAAAAATCCCTCACCATTTTTAACCATTAGTGTACTTTGATGGGAAGTCAAACTCGTATGACATGGCGGTAAACGGCATCATACTCCGTTATACCGACAGAACATCATGCCGCAATCCACTATGTCCATCTTTACCATACCATATTTACTTATTTTGTACAATAAATTTGTTTTTTTAACTATGTTTTTATTTCTTTTACTAAAATAACCATAAATGTGGTTGTCCGTCCTATATAACGACCACACTCATTAATTACAATATTTTTTAAACTCAGTTTAGTTAACTTTCTATTAAGGGGTAACATCACTGTAAATTTTTCAAAAATCGATTTTTTTGGCTTAAAAAACACTTCGAACCTTTTAGAATATGGAGATAGATATTTCACACCTCAAAGTATTTTTTTTTTCTTGTAATTTCGAGCTCTTTCCCAAGCGCGTCGGACTGCTCCGATACGACACCTGCGTCAGATGAATACCTACTGGGAAAGAACAGCCTGATGTCTTACCTTTTGATTTCTATCATCTCAAATACACTAACAGATGATTGCAAAACTTTAAATACGTTTTTCTTGAAACACGATTTTTCAAAAGGGCACGCATCATAACTCCAACAATTTTCATTCTTTTCATTCGAATTTGTCACGAATTGACCACAATGGTTCAACTTATAACAACGTCAAGAACTTTTATCAGTTTTCATCTAAAGAGGTAAATCGTAATCAACCATGCAGGGTATGTGCAAAAATGAAAAGTTTACACACATTTGAAAACCCTTTATTCTAAACTCTAAGTCATATGGATTGTCTAGCAATATTTTGTTTCATCGTCAAAGAAAGCGATAATTAAATTTCAAAACACACATAACATCTAAAAATCACAAGTAAAGGATTTGACCCCAGGCCTCCCTATATGCCACAAAGGTCATATACCTACAATATAGCTAGGTGCCACCGCCGCCCTCATAATCCGCTGTAAAGCATTACTTGTGTTTCGGTTGAAGAGGTTCCGTTACCTAATACACTTTGAGGCGAGGCGACCATCTTAGTCCTCAGGAATAGCAACGCATAGGATTTCAGTCATGATTGTGATTGTACATAGATTTCTATGGGTTGCGACTACTTACCATCAGGTGGTTAGCATGCTCGTTTGCTATTCTTCTCACATAAAAAAATCCCTATAACTCGGCACCAGAATAACGCTTCAATGTCTCCTGATGGTCGTAAGAGGCGACAAAAAATTTCATCCGAGATCAGGAGTGATAAAACTGGCAACTCGTGGCGTTCCACTGATCTCAGGAAGGACGTTAGTGTAAGTGATCCCATATTGAAGAAGACTAAGATAGGCCTAGCCAAGTTATGGCCGGAACATAACGACTAAGAAACCCAGGACATTCCTCATGAAACTAACCGAACACTGGTTATATTTACACAATATATTACAGTATATTTTGATGTAATATTTCTACTGCTTGTCACTGTATGGTCATTTACCATCAGAGCACCATTCATCTTCACAAATAGTCTGAAAACTGGTTATGGAAACGGCACATAAGGTGGTAATTTAGCGACATTAACTCGCTTTACGACAGATAACTGTTGCGAGGCTCGCCGTAGATGATCGTGGAGCTTCTCGGGAGCTTTTTATGGTAATGGAAAATAAATGGCACTACGCAAAGGTCGCTTGGTAGTAATATAGCTTTAGGTAGAGTTGTCAAACATCCCGATATTCGTGGAACGTTCAAATTCCCAATCATTCCCAATTAACTAATCACAGTTCACTAATAATCCGCGCGCATGAATAAATTGCACATTTTATTGTACAAAACAATTTAATTCCAATTCAAAAAAGTATGCTACTTTTGTGTTTCCCAATCAGAATATCCACATTATTTTTTCTCATAGTCTTTTTCTACTTTTTATGAGTTCTCAGGAATAGCAATATATGCAAACGATTTTAAATTGGAATCCTATTGTTTAATAAAAAAAAATGCAATCCTAAACTTCGTATTCAGGAGCAGACGTGACTATTTACCATCACAGGAATTGTATGCTCATTTCCTACTCCGATCTCAATAATAAATCTCTTCCTGTGTTTTACCTATTTCCCCTACACAATGGGAATGGGGAAGCAGGATTGCGAGCGGGTTGAGTGGGGACTGTGGTCGTTTATTATTTACTATCCGGGAAGACAACAAATAACTTGTGATAGCATCAAATTACCGAGTTCCAGCATATCAGCCGGGGTGAGTGTCTGGGACTTCTCATCGGAGAAACCCTGGGAAGTAGCGGAAACAGGATACCACTACTTTATACCGTTCCATTTGAGATATCTGCAGCCTCCCTACAAGTAAGGTTCACATAAATCTGTTTTCCCACCAAAAAAGGAATGTAACAAGGAAAGGATAGCCGAGTTGTAAGACAGCACTTGACGATAGGTCAAAATTCAATGGTAACAGGGAGATACCACAGCACATATTTCTTTCTAAAGCATTTTTTGCAATTTGCTAAAAAGGATGCCTTGACTTGCATATAATACGATCATTTAATTTCTTTGGAGTAGCAACGTCACTGATTGTCTTCACATAACAGAAGTCTTCTCTGGAGTAGTAAAGTATGTTAACTTTACTACTCCAGAGAAGACTTCTGAAATACTCGTATATCGGTTACAGAGTTCATCATCGGCAGTAATCTACCAGCATGGTTGGATTTTCGTTTGCTATTTCTGTTCCATAAAAAAAAAGAGCCCGAGCCGAGTCCCTAGCCCAGAATTTAGGGGGGCAAGGTACACTGGCCCCAAACGGCAGTTTCAGGAGACCCCAAACACATAATATGTATATAGTTAATACCGGTTACATTTGGTTCATAGCAAAACATGACAATGATATAATATCTCTCACATTAATATTAAGATTGAATATTTTACATCTTAATTAATGTTAAATATTTAATATTATATTTAATTTAACATATTAAAGTTAAATACTTTATATATTCATTACAATAATGAAAACCTTAAAACTAATAATAATAAAGCCTAACCCAAACAATCGAAACGCAGTCCGTGCTCATACGACATAGACATATAATAAAGCTAATAGGAAAAAACATGCTAATGTATTAAAAGGTTCGTATTTCACAAAAATGCCACTCATTGTATTATTTGTACACATTTTTCTATGTAAAGGGTACTCTCCATTAACGTTTTTTTATTTTTGAATGACCGATATATAGAACCAGTCGCATGGCGCATGGTCATAGCGAATCCGATGGCGGGAAAAACGGTTGACAGATGCTAATGGTAGATTAATCGATATATTTACAGATTATTGCTGCATGTTACACAGATAAACTCAAGAAAATGGAACAAAGCGTAGCAGAAATCCACTTCACAGAGAAAGACGAAAGTAATAAGAATCATTCTTATGACTTTCGTCATACAGAAAAATAAGAAACCGTATTTTTTATCGATTTTTATGGTTTGTCTGTATTTTTTACAGTTTGACCTGCAAATTTAACTACAGATTCGTGTTCAGCGGAAATAAATCCACCTGACTATGTATGTGGTTCTGACACCCAGCACTCACCACTTTTTATTTTTTGTGGGCCTGTGTTATTATTATTATTTGTGACTCATTAATCATTATAAGCTTGAAATTCTGCTTCGGTTTAGAAAAATCGTAGATCCAACACACGTTGTTCATTATTAACGTCAGTAACCAGAAGTCGACTAATCAATGTAGGTTACAATGAATAGCTGACCGTCGAGTCAAGTTAATTAATGGAACAATTAATAGTGCAAAGGTCAAGCGGATGTGAGGCTTATCTCGAAGGTAATCAATCTAGTATCCGCGAGATTCCATTCCGTAATGCGATATCTGTGTCTGTTGCATATGTGAGATTCGTTAAAGAAAATAATCTACTTGCTTCTAATAACTTGTTTTTTAAGTTATTTTGAAGCGTTAGGGAAAAATTATGAGAGTAAATTTTTACGATGTGCACGCATACCGTCACGGAAAACCGACATCATGGAATTATCTAGTTTTGTAGTAACAACGTTACTGTCTTTAATTCGATGAGTTGCGAAGTGATATACAATCAGAAATAATTATTTTATTTTATGACATTTAAATAAAATTTATTTAACTAGATAATGCGTTATATTTTCTATTCGAAATATTATATTATTCTATTCTGCTTATACATTAAATACACATTATAGGCATTATAACCAAATCTGTTCAGAACGCAAGTGCAACTTCGAATGGAGATACAGATGTGTTGCCACTCCTAAGAAGTAAGATGGTCGCCTCATGAGCACCGGGAGATGTAACAGCATCTAACATCATTTGACTGTCCATGTATGACGTTTGCAATCATATATTATTAATAGATATAACATTTTTAAATTATGAAATGAATCCTTTGTACTTTAATAAAGAATTATTATTATTTGTGTCTCTTATTTTAAGGGGTCCTAAATGTTTTTGGACCCGATCATTTGGAAATGTCTATTAATCTAGAAAAAGGTCATGGGCAATAAAAGTAAAAAATAATTATTTACAGATAATGCACTAACGTTAATTAAAAATGATTTTTGATGCGAGAAACGAGAAACTTGAAGGTAAGGCCCAGTTGTATGCTTTCCAAACGGTTCGACGCTTTCTAATGACGCCATATTCTCCCCGGTACAGCTCTGCATTATTATTTGTCTTGTATTTATGTTCTGTGTATATTAATGTAACAAGATATAATTATCGTTTTATTAAATTACATTTTTTTTTTCAATAACTGTCTATTTAGATATTTATTTTGTCTGTTTATTAGTAACTCTACAGATCAAAGATATTACAAGAGATAGAACTACGGTTTGACCAGGGAAGTACCATCGCGTCATAAGCCGCCGTGGAGCAAATTGTATTTCCCAACAATGTACATAAATAGACAAGCGAGGCAACTATTGAAGTCTCTAGATATAGCAACGGATCTACGTACTGGCTTAGACAGAACAACAGTCTTGTTAAAGGTTGGATAAGGACAAGGACGTTATTGGGCTACAAGGACTAATTAATAGATAGCCTGCGTGCTCTCTTGCTAATCTCTACTCATAAAAACGTCAGTTTACTGTCGACTAAATGCGACACTATATTTTTAAGTGAAACAAATTTTATTTGAATGGTAAAAACGCACCCAACGTGATTAACGTGTTGAGAAATGTTTATGGCCGTAAAGCTATTTTAACCCGCCATTAGTATGCCCCGGACGCTTGTCAATTAACCGAATGGTGTTGCCACTTTTAGCAAAACCGGGTTTTTGCCACGCGACTAATTATTGTCGGGTATGTACAACCTGACAAATGTGTTATTTGTTTTAATACTCCCAATTTTAATACCACTTCTCGATGTGCTATTTTAATTTGCAAGCAGATGTTTTTAGATGTACCTAATTGACGTCACACAGATTCCAACAAACACGTCGCGTTGTTGTTTTTTATAATTTTGTTATGATAATTGTGATAACGTGAGACAGTTTCATTTCATCATAATCAGCCTTCCTGTTATTTTTCTATTTGTTATCATCAGTACATTGCTGTTAAAAGATAAGCTCGGATCTCATTTCAGAATGAGGGTTAAGTCATATTCCGTATTGTTGGCCAAGCGCTGATCACGCATTTTTTTCGAAAACCGTATAATAACTAAAATTATCTCTCAGACATATAAGTTTTTTCAGGCTGTTCACCGTTAAAGTAAATGTAATTTTTTTATAATCTATATATAAATTCGAAAAATCAGAGATTCGTGTCAGAAATTTAAATCTTGGACTCTTGAACTCTTCGACCGGACCCTTAAAAACCAGATGCATACACCAGGTTTTCGCTTTGAGTTTGATGGGTGATCGCTTGTGGCAAAGTACATAGTACATTTCCGTTTCCGTGATTTGGAAAACACGTGAAGCAGCCGATTATTATCGATAATTGGATGTCCTTAAACTTTGACAGAGGAATTACAGGGTTTACTCAGGCAATACAAATTCAGAAGACGGGTGATTGCCCACAATCCCATATCACCGCTAAATATTGGAAAAGTGAGGTGTTACTTATTCCTAGAAGGAAGACGTAAAAATAGTTACAGTTAATTAGATAGCTAATAATAATACCCTCCGTCCTAATAGTTGAACAATTCCTTTACGAAGTTATTTGAAATTTTAGTCCCAATATTTCCATAAGAAGAATGAAACTAAAGTTCCATTGAAAATCAGTAATAGTTTTGGAATTATGCCACCATATCTCATTCAGTAACCAAACTATTTTTTGTCAGTATTCATCCTGTTACTCTTCTGAATAGCTCTCCTAACCAATGTTTTCAACTCAATTTTTACGCCGCTTTTCCTGAATAGAACTCCTAACCAAAATATAAACTTCTACAATATAATCCGGCCATTTTACCGCACAGCTCTTTACCTTTAACAATCTAAGTGGCATATGACGTTTTCAAAATGAACCTATTATAACAGAATAGAACTATGACGATGATTGATGATTGACATAATATGACGTGATCTAGCGCAAAAACATTTGATCAGTGGCGAGATGTTGCAATATTCTCTTCAACCAATCAAAACCAACCTGTCGTACGACAACCGCCATACATGCTGCCAAGTAACAGTTTGACAAGCGTAATCAAGCGTTTGCAGAAATAGAAACGCTTGGAAACCGATCAGTTGCAATTTTGACAATGTGAGCGAGTTTTTGTAGAAATAAAAATGCTTGGAAGCATTTATTACTTCCTCAAATCTGTCAAGGTATCTCTTAGAATAAGAAGAATTAAGCCTAGCTAATTTAATTTGATTTTACATATTGACAGTGCACAGAACTTGCATCCATGCGAATCAACCATCAGAGAGAACTCAGAAGAGAGACCTTCAGGTAGAACTCCTGTTTTATATGGAATTGGTTACAAAATTCTATTGGTGACGTGACAATTTACCTTAAAGTGGACTGCGTGCTCGATTGCTACATCTATTTAATAAAACGAAATTACGTGTGATTTCTTTCCTTAAAGCCAGTGAAAATAGTTTTATATTTCGTTCAAGAATGAAAACTAGGTCATGAATCGGTTATTAGTTATTTACCTATCGCAATGCTAATACCACATCAAAATAAAATAACTCTTAAAATATACTAACGTAAAAGTCGTTGAGACTCCACTAAAACCAATATTACGATAGAGTATACCGAAGTCACCGCTCCGTTGGCTCCCCGCCAAATGTAGAGATAAAATAATGCTTTCGAGAGCTAACCGCAGAATTTGTAGCATTTCTACAGAAACTAGGTTGTAGAGTTTCATTCTGTTATTTCGATGTCATCATAACTTATGTCTTATGAAAATAGTGAAAGGTTTAGCGTGAAAAATGTACCCAAAGTTACATTTTAACTTTATAACCTTTACCATATATGATTCTCTCGTTTGTTTTTTTATGATTGTGTAACTTATTTATAGTTGGATAAGTTAATTTTTGAAATTTTAAGAATCCTTGAATCAAGGTACATATTCTGCAATCATTTATATTAAGTAGTCTCTAATACGACAAATATTAAGAGGAAAATGGATCTTAACAGTATTAAAGAGACAATACACAGTGTATCCTACGTGACTCGTTCACGCATGTAACAAGAGACATCCCCTTTAACATCATTAACGATACAATACGGGCCCCTACTTCTAAAACAGCGCTACACCACTACACTCAGCGCAATCAGCTAAAAGCCAAAATCATTTTCCAATTTCATTTCCTCGTCCACTGGAAATGGCACAGAACAAAGGCTGCCCGCGTCCCTGCTACCCCGCGCCCCCGGACGGGGTGGCAACCCCCAACCCCACAACCCCCTGAGGGTACGCGTGCACTAATTGCGCGTCTAAATTGGGGTAATGCATGAACGCTCAGGATTTTAATAAAGTATGAAGCCGGATCAAAGCGGCCATTCGTTTTAGTTAGCGAGGCTTTACTGCTCTAGCATAATCCGGGCGGCACTCGTTTTAATAAGGGCAATACTAGTGTGACGCCTTATTTAGTCTGTGAATATTCATGTGCGCCTGGTCACATTTTTCTGGAATAACTCTGCCCCGACTTGGTTAGCTCATGTTAATTATCTCTCAACGTTAGAAAATGTACTTTAAGTAGGTAGATAAATTAATCAGCACAGATTTGCAGTTTTGGTAGCAGTGCATAACTACATAGTTAACTATTCGAAGTTAAGTAACACACCTACGGATATTTCAACTGCTGAATCGTTAATAACTATCTCTAAAATCTTATTACAGCATAGCTGGACTAATAAATCTTGGAAACAAACCGTTAAGCGATGTTATAAACATTCATGTTTAGGTACCAATAGGATAAACATAACAGAACTAGCAATAGCCAGTGTCATGAAAATCGCGTAAAATCATGGTAGCATGTAATAACTCGGAAAACAGAATAGCATTGCGTGACGAATAACTTTCCTCGTAAACGCTGCTCCTAGGGCAATATCAGCAATACGCGATATTCAACCGAAACTGTCACGCACATGCTGCGTACCGCTGACTCACGAACACACGCCTCGGAAAACCGACATAAACTCGATTGAAACGCCGTAAATAAAACATGCCGCGGCGATCCCTTCGAAGCATTCGCGTTATTGAGTTACGTGATCCCCGAAGCGTTTTGCCGCCAAAACAACGAACATTTTGCCCCCCGGCGCGCGTAAAAACATCGCCGTGACGGCGAGAGCGACCGAGACCGGCCGCAGGACAGAAAGGGACCGAGAACTTAATATTTTATCAATCATCTCCTCATCAACACGCACGGAAACACTCCAAATTGAGTCTTATATCAAACAAGTAAAGTTCAATTCGAGTCAGCAAGTTTGGCGATTGCGTGTGTGCCCTTACGTCGGTGAAAGGAAAGTACAACCACACCCACGTATAATGTTGCCGCAATAAAAAACGTGTGAGAAGAAATAATGAGCGGTTACTGGCGAGCCGAGACGAGACGATTTCATATTTTTTTATTAAACCTTAATTGATTAGCAAAATATGTTGGAAATACATCGCCGAGCGTGGGCAGCGAGGCAATGAGTGATGAATAAGGGAACCGGAGTCTGATTACAAATTCAAATGCGAGATGTATGTAGATGAGACTGAGATCGGCGCCGGTTGAAATTCAATGAGATTTCGTGGTCATGCATACTGGCGAGTCGATTGTTCGACAAATTGTTATTCCATGATCACGCTTCAGATTTTCTTTGTCCGATAAACAGACAATGTGGAAAAGCAACGCAAAATGTTGGTACACGATACGCTATGCGTGGGATCTCTGAATAAACAACACAAACTTAAAACAAAAACAAAAATTGCTACATTTTTGAGAGTGTTTTTTTAAATTTATTTCAAACCGTAACTAAGTTTTTTAATATCTACTTGTTTTACCAATAATAAGAACAAGAAGCAAACAGACAGATAATCCGAATGATGAATCTAGATTTCTATCCTGGGTCTGTGTTCTGGGGCTATTAATGTAGAAAGCGGCATTTAACGATATTTATTGTGTATACAAAACTGGCTTTTTAGTAGCTTTATTTAACCTACGTCTTATTGTAACAATTAAAAATCATTCCCGTCACCTGTTCAATTTGAAATAACATCATTATCCAAATGTAAAGAACACTTCCCTACCAATCTAACGACAACTGAAAACTATGTTTAAATCCATTAAGCTCCTCAAGTCGTACAGTGTGGCAAAGAAATAGATAAACAAAAACACACCCATACATACGTTGACATAACTCATATACATACATATATCCCACTGAGTTTTGTTTCTTCATTACGGTGTTTCAGCGTTTATTAGCAGATACAAATTTTTATATGTAGTAAATCCATCTGTCGCATGTATTTTCAAAACGCCCATAGATCTCCGACACACATATTTGAAAACAAAAACCTTGTTTTTATCAATTTTGTTTGTTACGGGTACTTGCGAATTTTAGTTGCCGATATTTCGAACTAGTTCCAAGGCTTTTGGTTATGTTAAACTCTAGTTTAAGATGTAGTAAATCGTAAAAAAACCGCGATGATGTTAGTCTAATATCACTATTTTATATAATCGGAGATTTTTTATCTGAAAAGAATAGCAAAGAGCTTGATGTTGAGTAGTAGCAGCCCATAGACAGCCATGTACAGTCGCAAACACGACGGAAATCCTATATGAGCTCGAATATATGTAGATACGTTACTGCTCCTGAGGACTAAGATGGTCGCCTCGCTTAAAAGTATAGCCGGCAACCGCACCTCTTCAATAGAAACATATAAAGGTGGTTGAACCGATAGAGCTCGCCCGGGGCGGCACCACCGCCACCTTCAAAGCCCGCCGTAAAGCAACATGTTCTTCATGTATTGTGTTTCGGTTGGGGAGATGTGGTTGCCGGATACACATTATTGGA
>DWON01006265.1:0-14031 GCA_018251015.1 Phocides pigmalion okeechobee
GAATTTTGAATTTTGAATTTTGAATTTTGAATTTTGAATTTTGAATTTTGAATTTTGAATTTGAACTTTGAACTCACTCAATTAGCAAGAAAACACGTCAATTCTGTCAAGGACCTCATGGAGAGTTCGAATTGCTCGACTGACGGGCGTTTTGTGTTGATATGTAACTATGTTTCAGGCACAAGTATAAAATTCGCGCCATCAACGGAAACGCGGTCGACAGCTAATATTTCTTGTAACAGTGCGAGATTTAAATCATGCGGAAATGATACAGGTAACCTGTTTGGGTCGTTGTAGAAATGATTATATGAACCGTGAAAATGCTTTTGTATGATAATTGTACCGAACTATTTTTATATGTAACAGAACAAGCACAGGGTCTACTGGAATACTAAAACATTGGCATGCTATTTTCCAATAATATTCTCCAATAGTACTCTTCAATGCTATTCTCCACTAATATGCCAATACTATTCTCCGATAGAACGCCAATAATATTCTCCAACAATATTCTCTAAAAATTTGCCAATACTATTTTTCAGCACTATTCTCCAATAGTATACAAAGAATGTTTTATATCTTAGAAGCATTAGCTTACGGTTTTACTCGCAAATTTTAAGCGATACCCACTATGGTATGACTGAAAAATCTTCCTACATAGGCAGTTACATTAATTAATTAGTTATTTTTGATCATTGCTCAGTACCAAGATGACTTAGCGAGATAATAACAAGCCTATAAAAAGACCAGAAGTACAAGCATTCTATTCACAAAGTTTAAGGTAGATTTAATCAGTACCTTTCGAGAGAGCAACACAAGTAAATATCCAATCAGACAACGTTCCATTATATAATAATAATAAGGATTTTAACGACAAGTTAGACAGGCTACCTAATGGAGTGTTTACCGCCTATGGAAGAATGGAAAGAGTTTATCTGAAACAAGCTTTAATGAAAAAAAAACACTATAAAAACACATGTACCACCTTAAAAACAAAACAAATGTTACAGAAACCCAAGTGACCCCAGCGCGTTCACTGAGAGACGTCTCTGTCGGCGTGTCGGCTTTAAACCAAATAAGCCAGCCCTCCAAACCACGTGTTATCACAGGTGACGGCCGATCCAAGCTTTGTTTGTTCAGTCCCTTAAGAGAAATGATTTCTTCTACACCTGTAATAAAACTTTAAGTGAGCAGTGTTTGTACGTCTGATATTTTTGCCGCCCTATCGATTTTCCGTCATTCGAGCGATTATAAAGTTTGTAATAAATATACTTTACATGATTGTATAGTTCTGAATTAATATTCAACGCCATCAGTACCATTTTAACCATATGATAATAAAGATTATATGTCATTTTCAAACAGACACCACTGTGCCATGCAGAAAGATTGGAAACAAAGAATTTTCTACTATGCTGACGCCCAAAGGAACTATTTTGTCATGTACAGGTACATTTCATGTTTCTGAATACAATTTTTCGCCACACACTAGCGTATCCATATTGCACGCATATAAGAAAATGGTATTATAGAGTGCATAAAACTAGTATTCCTGAACTGACAATAATAGACATAATATTTAGTGAAAAAAGAAATAATACATCTTGCTGACAAATTGATAGGCAGAATATTAACACACACTAGCATATCCATATTGCACGCTTATTTGAAAAGATAGAGTGCAAAAACTAGTATTCCAGAGCTGACAAATTGATAGACGTAATATTAAGTGCTAGAAAGAATTTATATTGTTTAAGTATGAAATTTATAGACATAATATAAGTATAAGAAAGAATTAATACATCTTGCTAACAGATTGATAGATTTAATATTAACCGCAACAAAGAATTCAAATATCTTAACTGACAAATTGATAGATGTAATATAAAGTAATTTGCAAGGTGGTAGAATTGTAGTTCGACCGGGGAGGTACCACCGCCTCCTTCATATTCCGACGTAAATAATCACTTGTGTTTCGGTTGGATATAATATTTAGTGCAAGAAAATATGAATACAGCTTAGAATATAAACCGATGGATGTAATATTAAGTGCAAAAAAGAATTTGTACAGTTATTGTGTAATAAGCGAATAAACAGGTGGACATAACAATAAATATGAAAAATATGTAGTACATTATAACAAATAAAAATGGATGTAATATTAAGGGAAGAGATAACAAATAAACCTTGCAAAACAAACTGATGGACATGATATTAAGAGTAAGCAAAAATTTTGTACCTTACAAGGAGTCGTTGATTAATTTCGTGAGGTGTTTAGGGAGGTGATCGAACCCAATCTCAACCATTCTTACGTAGGGTAGGGGACCTCGGCATGATGTTTTTTCCGAAAGTAATAATGGATAATTGAGAGAACCGAGTAAAATTAAGTAAAACATGTTTATCCTCAAAGTATAACAAATTATTAACTCATTTACTTACTTACTTTACATACATTAACGTAATTGAATACGCATTTTGAAAAATACCACGAGAGAGATTGAGATTTAGGGAGAGCAAAGCGATCGAGCTAAATCTCACAACGGTTTATGAAAATCTAAGGGGTGTCGATAAATCCACAAAAATAGCATCACGTCATTAATAGACGCCATCAAAGATATAGAAAAATATACAAATAGATGTGATAATAAGTTTTTTATGTGAGAAGAGTAGCAAACAGAGCAATAAGTGGTGGTACCTCCCCGGTCGAACTATAGTTCTACCACCTACCACAATCTCTTTCTGAATTACCAAAAATTTAATAATTGGATAAGAAAATATTTACCTACTTAAACGGATTTACAAAGGTCCACTTTGTGATTATCTTCAATTAGTGTAAATCCTCCATTAGTGTTAATCTGGTTAAAGGACAATTTCTCGTTAAGGTTCCCTTTATTCGTTCTTATATACAAATTGCTTTGTGATTGACAGGTACTAGGATCACATCAGTGTCTTCAACCAGCATTGAAACTCCTTATGTTTTGCCAAAACAAAGTGCAGGTATGATACATAGGAACACATTTAATATGTAATGTTCGAAAGTCGATTATTTGAAGGAAGATTATTTGAACAAGATTGTTTGAAGATGAAATGTTCGAAACAAGATAATTCAAAATTTTCTCAAATACACGCTGTATTCCATATCATCTTTTTTGCACTATTTTCACAGCGAACATGCAACTATGTTGAAGGGCAGGACAGATAGATTAATATATATGGTCAAAATCCTCCTTATAAAACAATGGACATATGCCCTTCCTTAATTGAGAAGGCCTTGAGCATACCCTGTCAGTCGAATATTTTAAAAAATTCCCATAAGCCCTCTACAAAACTTTATGACTTACAACTACTAATTAAAACCGAAGTCGACTGCTTAACATTAAAAAAAATGACAGAGATCGAGTAATGTGACTTACCACACGGTACATCTTTAAATATCTATCAGCTCAGCAAAAATTTCCTTTTAAAATGAAAAGAAAGAAAACTGTTGTCCATCTAAAGTATGATGTCAGTTTACATACCTTTAAGAAGGTTATGGTTAAAGTTCAAAAATGTTGGTTTCCCAAAGACTCTCTATACTTAAATCATCGTTAAAGTGAGTGATGTAAAATATCCAAATTATCTCAAAAAAATGTCTTGATAGGATTTCATTTGAAAAATCTGATCCATCTGATCTGATAATATTCGAGGATATTTTTAAAATTTAAATGAAATACATTAATTCATTTTCCTTTATTATTGTTCCAGTTGTTTCGGCAAGTGTAACAGTAAACAACGTGGATTGTCTCACGGCGAAATCATTACATTATCGTGGATGTAAGGACGTTTGTCTTGGTAAATATTCATTATCATAAGGCTTTTTTTTAATATATTTTTTGAACGTGGTATCCCAAAAGATTTCATTTTATTAGAGTAGAAAGCACGATGCACCAACTGTGGATTAAGATGGTCGCCTCGATTCCAAGTGTATAAAGAACAACGTGTCACCAACCAAAACACAAGTTACTTTACGACGGATTATAAGAGTGGTGGTGATACTTCCGATATAAAACAATAATTCTATTATCATTCATAGTCATAGAGATGTCATTAGTAACAATTGTCGTTCAACGAAAGTTGAACGGTAACAAACTTCGTCGAATCGATATTTGATTGAATAACTGTTCAAGCGGATACATTCACTTTCAACTTAATACCTAATGATCTAAAATCAGCTCGTGATAATATCGTGTAAACGAGAGCGCTCTTTGAATTTGTGGTGACATTCCACTGCTTGACAAGAGATGGCGCCACACGATCTTGAATCACGCTATCAAAGATTTCTAAATATCTTGCGTATATACAAAACTCGGAAATGACACATTTTACGAAAAAATATCAGTGCTATTTAAAAATGTATTTCATGTAATATGAATATTTTATCAAATCATTTTTTATGAAATGGAAATAAGAAAAGTGTGCAGATGATAAATAGATAGATGCATGCAGTGCTAGTGGTCACTGCCATCTGTAAGAAACTCCATATGAAATAGGAGTCTCAGCTGAAATCGCTGCGTTGCATCTCCGGTAAAGTTGATCGGGTTATTTGGGTCGAAAATACCTTTCCACCTAAACGCAAAATTTAGTTCACGCTACAACTAGGTTTAACGGTAGCATATCCCCTTTCGGTCCGTGTAGGTTCTACCACGTTTCAAATATTATTATGTACTAGCTGTGCCCACGACTTTGTCGGTGATGATTGAATTGATATAACTTCTTTATTTGTTAACCGATTTCAATGAAACAAACACTAACTGCATTCAAGTTGGATAAGCCGTTTCTGAGATTAGCGTGTACAAACATACAGATATACAGACGTACATACAGACATACAGACATACAGATATACAGACAAAACCAAAATACATTGTTCTGGGTTCTCTTGCGTATATAAAGGCACCCCATAATAATTTTTCAAATCAAACAGCGATCAGATACAGTTTTATTACATGTACAGAACATATTCTATTGCAAAAGTAGGTGACTTTGGTGGAACATACAAACATATTATTTGTCTTGTAATTAGTAAAATATGTTATTGTTGTTAGATACAAAAACGACAAGCCAAATGTTATGTGATGAAGCGTCCTCTACCAGCGAATTAGGATCAAATCTCCATGCAGGTAAATTTTTGTAAACCAAAACTTCGAAGCAGTAAAGTGTAATTACTAGACCAGATGAGAAATTTCCGGGGCTTTCCTAAATTTCCCAGTCATCTAGCGCCCGAGGTACCGTAGCCTTTTTCGTTCGTTGAGAAGATTTATGACCAGCTCGGACAAGTGACGGTCAGTATTTATGATTATGATTGTTGGATATTGTTCTTTTGCCTTATATTTCTAATCATCTTCATAAAAAGGAGGACTCGTCAAGATCATTTTTTACGCGTTAAACGATAATACATCTTGTTTCCTATTTTTCGCAGACTTTAAAATTAATGATCTGTTTAATCAAAATTTAATTTAAATTATATTTTAATTTATAGTGATACTAGTCTGTTTTGATTTTCAAAATGTTTCCATGTTACTATTTACTAAAATAAATAAATTAAGTATCCTTATTAACATATTTTTTATTTGTTTATCCATACTTCAAAACTTTAGCGGTCTCAGCGATCAATATGGTTAAGCAAGTTTCTTTTAATGGCGGATCTCATCACACGAAACGAAGTGTTGTTGCCGGTAAAAATATCTTTAAGACAATAATTTATAAAGGCAGGAAGTAAATTAGTTTTAACTACTTTTTCAACCTCTCTCACAATAGCAATACCATCTAGCTTTTAGTAGCTAACATAAATTATTAATAAATTAATTTCGTTTTATTGATTTAGCGGTCCACGGCGAAATATGAAATTCAATGTAAAAGCCGCTATTCACATACTATGAATCAGAAACAAATTAATTTCAATTAATCCTATTTGATATTGATCCATAGTCATCATCGACGTATTCCACAACTATCCAAAAGCGGCGTTGGAGCGGATTAGCTCTTAAACATCAGATACCGGGACAACTTTACCATGTCTTAAAGCTATCTAAATCTATCCAAATTTGATACTGTATTATGTCATCCTAAAACCATAAAGTTTATAAGGTTGTGATACTAATTTTTGATGACGCGCATAATCGTTCGCTACTTTGATTCGTACCACTCCAATATTTTTAAACAGAATTTAATATGAGAAAATAGTAATTGCTACGTAATAAACTCTACAGTTTAATAAACATGTCATATTTCCTCTTGTGAAAACTTTTTAGAATTTCACCCAGAGTGCAACTGGGCAAGTACCAACACTATTAGTGACGTGACATATAAATCCGTTGGACAATCATGCTCCGGTGATAGCATGGAACATTCTATCGAAAAAGAGAATAGAGCTGATGCTATTGTCCAGTATAGTGGTGATAAGAATCAAGATGGTAAGTGTTTTAGAAGGTGTGGTTCTTTAGACGCATTACGTAGATATTTCACTGTAATTTGTAATGTGTATATAATACGTTTCTACAAAGTCGGAATGGTTTGGTTGGTACTTTTTCTGGAGTGGTGAATTATTTTGTTTAATGTTAGGAACTGTTAAGCATTTTTACGGGAAGTTCACAAAAATGTCGAACTTACAATGTTATATACTTTAGGGTACTTTGGCCTTTAGAACATCTAGAACACACTTGCGAAAATTCGCTGTTAATCGGTAATACGTAGATTTCTAATTGACATGGTGAGCGTCGAAAATGTACGTCTATACGGATATGAATAGCTTTAACAACATGAACAAATAATGAAGTACCATGTAGTACCCCGTAATGAATTACCGTAGTAATAAGAATTGGAAGTTCAAGTATTTAAAACGCAATTTGTAAACATGTTGATGATCTACAAGCTTTTTCGTCTTTTTAAATTTAAGGAAGAGTTTAAATATAGCTAGTATACAAAAACCAGTAAATATAAATAATGTAGTAAAGATAATGTGATCATTAAGGCAACTGGCTAAATGTCATAAAATTTATATAAAAATGCAAGTTATGCCGACAATTAAATATTTCTCACTTCGTCATGAAACTAATCATTTTGTCCTATATCGCTTGCAACTTTCATGCGTCTAGAAAATGCGCTGAACGTTTTATCATAAAATGCCCCAGTAGAAGTTTAACATCACACCTCTACAAGTTTAGTAGAAGTTTAAGAATGTTTGACTTATGTATTAATTTTCTCAGATACATCAAAACATGGGCACCAATCAGCGTGCATTGGTCGTAGTCAACTCATGTCGATACGGATGTTGAGTGACTCGGCCACCGAAGCAGCAACTCAGGCGCACCTCGGGTCTCTTAATGCAGGTAACTATTATATTCTGTAACATCTTCTAATGACCATAAAGCAGGGTCCCTAAAGATTCCATACTCGGATGAGACAAATACGTAAGTTATACGATGCACATCATATTACATGGAACTCAAAAATTATTATAATAACTCCCTTTACATTGTTTCGATTCCCTGCCCATGCGACAAGGTATCAAGAAACCTGGACGCATTCCCGCGCTGAATAACGATCGTAATTATTTACTTATAACTTTATAAACTGTATATTCTTCAATATTTCGTTTAGGTCTAGGTTTTATATCAACTGCGCTAATATCTCCTATCCAACGGAGAAAGACTTCGCGACCCTAAGACCCGCAGTAAAATACCAACTATTTTCAATTAAGAAAAGAAGATGCGTCTTATAAAACATTCTCAAGAGAAATAAGCCTTAAGGGATTATGCGAATGGGCCATTAGCGCAATTAATGTAGGGTGAAAATTGTACAGACACAAATACTTTAGATGGCCGGAATGATTGTTCGCATTTATGGTAATGAAGCGGCGAAAGAACATGCATTTCAACGCTTAACGATGGAATTAAATATTTTTGGTATAAATAACTTTAATCTTATTTCATACAGTTAACATAATTTTCAATAAACACTTCGTGTTTGAACGGATCGATATATTATGTTCATCAGCATTAATATCTTAGTATAATGGGTACCTGTGATATTTTTGGTTATATATATTTGGTTATATTCACACCGAAAATAAAACATATACGAAATAAAAACCGCTTGCTTCATCGAGAACAAACAGAAATAATTAAAATATAGCCTACGGCTCTCTTTTTCAGTAAATTTGTTACTTTTGAACTTATTTTTATCTAATCAACTCGGATGCAACCATGCATCACTCGATTTTGTTAACTACTAGTACTCTTCGCCTTTAATTATAATAACATTTACCTCCTACATATTGTAATTTATACAACTTATTTCAATTGGTGTATATGACCTTGGTAATCAAAGAAATAAATTAACATAATAATATCCTCATTAACATTATTTATTTCCATATTTTTACCGGTTCGAAAAACACCTTCTCTTGAGTAAAGCACTCTTTACACTAACGTATTGGTTTGAAATGCATCTTCTGAATAAAGGACTGTTTGCACTATTAAAAACTTAATAAGCATATATAATATAATTAATTAATTACAGAAACTAAGACAACCCCAAGAGAACACATGTCGATGTCAGCTTTCACATCCCGATATACCTTCGGAGAATCCATTTCAACTTCCATGATGACGCATAAAGAAGAGATTGTAAAGCCTGGTGATCCATTTACTTGTTAATTTGTAGCCGATTCTTGTTTATGTGTGAAGAATAGCAAACGAACGTGCAGGCCATCTAATATTAAGTAGTCACTATAACTCATGACCACATGGAAATGGTCTTAAGTTTAAATGACGAGTAGATACATTGCTACTTCGGATGACAAGAGGTTGCCTCGTTTGTTAGTGTAGTTGGCAACCTCATTAATAAGGGCCCTTAATAATAGTTTTTCTTATATATTTTCTATGTATATGGACCTATCTATAACAATTTCATTATTTCTATTGATTATGATACACTATAATATATTTTTATTATAGCTCCAATGCTTTTGTGTGGCTGCGCACAAGTTGGGGCTGATATCGAGCCTCCCGCGCCACTCAAACCTATCAATAGGTCTTTTGAAAAGCTTCTGTCATCTTCATCAAACTCCAAACCTATCGTCACGAGTGGTAAGTTAATTGGATTACTGAAGTATTCATTATATTAGTTAAGTAGCAGAGATAGGCTAGTGTTTAAGATTCTAGGCTCGCTAGGATTCTAGGCGATTAACTATAACCTTTCGTGACGAAACCTTGTTCTCAAAAGATTCTAAAATTCGCACTTGGCTCATGTGTTTCATTCTGAGCTAGTCCTTCTGATTCTGAGTGGAGATCATTGCCATGTATAGAACAATAATTTGGTGATGATGACTTGTAACAAATGTTATTTTATTTTCCAGATGTACCAGCAGAAGAACAGCTGAAGCTGCCATGCCAGTTTGTTACCACTAAATCACAGTCGTGTACTGCCTCAAACAACTACGAACCCAACACGGTGATATCTAGTAACCTCAATGCTGCCAAATGGATGAAAGGATATCCCAATGTTGTAGAAAAGGGTTTGTCAATAATAATCTTTGTATTTTTATTCTAAAAAAGAAAATATAGCGGACATTAGCTAGCAATACTGACAGCTAGCTAGCTAGAAATATGAATGAAGCAATTTTAACTTAAACCATATAAATTTAATAATGCTGAAGTTTTAATAAACAGCTATTAGTTTAAAATCCTATCTTGGTTCTTAAGGCTATAAGACATCTATGTTCAACCTCAACATACGACTAATTTTCTGCCTGACATGCACAAATGCGTTGGCACTCCTGAGGATTGATATGGTCGTCTCGCTTGTAAGTGTAGTCGGGGACCGAACCTCTTCTACGGAAATACAAGACCTACATTACAGCGCATTATGATGGAAGTAATATTTCGACGTTTCAGATTTTCAATCAATCGTCGACATAAGTCGGTCGACAGTGTCCGAATCCTTGGAACGTGCTTCCCTTGTCTTAGAGAATTCTAAGCTTCAACTAGAGGAAACTAAGAGGCTTGCGCAACAGAAGCAGTCATGTAAGAATCCTGCTGTCAATTGCGGTAATTATGTAAATAAGTAGATTTTACAAGATAGAAGTTTGATAAAAAATTTTGAACCATCTTTACGAGAATTTTCAAACTTTAGCCCAGAAGCTTCATGTCGTCTACGATGTCGTAGATATTCTATGTACATACAGCTGAAAAACTCATTTTCAAAAATACACGTAATACACCACCAACTCAAATTCACAATATGTTTAGTGGTAAAATTATTTCTCCTGGTAATTAAAATAAAAGATATAACTACAGTTCATTAGTGTGCTTGCAAGTTGACCACATGCATGACATTGCTACAATTATTACCGAACTAGCAAGCATGTTGATTCCCTTTTTTATGTGAGAAGAGTAGCAAACGAGCATGCAAACCACCTGATATTATGTAGTCGCAGCCCATAGACATCCACATACAACTACAAACTCGACTGAAATCCTATCTGAATTCGAACTTAGATACGTTGCTACTCCTGAGGACTAAGATAGTCGCCTTGCTTTAAAGAGTAGTCGGCTACAGCACCACTCCAACCGAAAAACAAGTAATGCTTTTAAAAAAACTTAGCAGTGATCAAGAATAATTTTATTTAAAGTTACCTTTTAATTAATATTTCTGAAGTTATGTATTGCAATAAAAACAGCCAGATGGACCGATGAACTGATAAGAATAGTGAGTAACCACTGGATTCAGAGGGCACAGAACAGTGGCGGCACTTGGGGGAGGCTTATGTTCAGCAATGGACACGGAAAGGCTGATGGATGAATGGATAGGATGAATGAATAAAAAATATAGCAGGCACCCAAATTTATATTTCGCAACCATAGACACGGGTTAACGCTTTTTATATACATAAATCTCTTTACAAGGTCATCTGCGATAACCTTGGAGTATAACCTTCATTACAAGAAACTAAAATCTTAATTTATTTACCCTAGCTTCCATGTACTAGAAATATGATATACTCAATTATAGCCCGTTTACTTGGAAATCCATTACGAAAATACCAAATTTCAGTAACATCCCTGCCCGTCGGATCCAATGACAATACTCTAGACGTAGTGCCGTCGAAGGAACACTTAACTGAGCCTACACAGCTGTCTCCGGATTGCAAAATGGTGGACAAAATCACATCAGGTAAGTATTACTAAGAATAAGTATTTACATACAGGGTTTATTGTGAGAGCACGTGGGAGCAATACCTCCAAAGGAAATTTCGAAAATAACTAAAAATTGCAATAAAAACTGGAAAAATAAATAATTAAAAAAAAACTTTTTATTATATTGGTTATTTTTAGATCAAAATAAGGTTCAACGGTCCTTTATTAAATATCTTTGACACTTTAAAGTATATTAATTGGTTATTTAAAAATCATCATTCTGCCACGGAACGAAACAGTAAAGCTCAAGATAGATAGATCATTACGTAATTAGTGATTTTATATTCTGAGCTAAACGATTTGAATTGTATTTCAACCCAGTAATGAATATTTGTGTGAGGAACAGGATTATTTGTTCTATATCTAGGTGTGATATTGTGCATTATGCATTTTAAATTTATACGAATATTTATCAATAGTCTGATCGTCTAGTCTACTTTTCCCAAGATGTTTACTATTATCTAAATTAATCCGATTCTCACTTTCTCAATCTTAATAATGTGAGAGAGTAAGAAAAAATAAATTTCTCTCGCAAATTCTAATACACTGTAATTAATACAAACACGAACTACATACTTATGAAAAGTATAATCAAATGCCGGATCGGAGTTTTCGTTTTCAGATAAAATTGTACCAAAAGAAATGAAAGAAACAGTTATTCAAGCATCGCCGACCATGCGCGACTCAGGTGACATTATTTTGTTAATAATACATTTTCATTTGGGTCATTCGTAAATTATGTCAGATAAGTTTTAGGCGGTTATTACACTGAGCCGAACCACGCGCGGGAAACCTTTTTTACTGTTGAATGTATCTACTTTAGTTTTTTAATATGTATTTGCGATAATAACATACACTAAATATTCATATTACTTAGCATTAACAGTGACAAGTAAATTAAATTTATTCTCAAAGTAAGATTTATGTATAATGTAGAATAAATGTTGAAATATATGTAATGCAACCCGTAATATTATTACGTATTTTTTTAATTTCTAGACAAATTATAATCATTTTTATAACTGATGATTAGTAACAAGAAAATCAGTTAAATCATATGCAATTATATATTTTGTATGTGTATTAACAATATATTAGATAATAGTTATGTTCGTTTGCGTGAATTAACCAAAATATATATTTAAAACACGCGTCGTACAATATAGTATATTATCAATGACTGCGCGGAAATGCACCGCGCGCGACTTGGGAACGGAACTGTCGTCCGTGCCACGGGTCAGTATGTAAACCGCCTAAACTTGTGAGATTTAAGAAAATAAATTCTTAATCCGCGAATAATTATTACAGTGATTTTAAATATGTTATTCGCTTATTACGATCTTAAATATGATTTGATATATTTGACATATTAAATTATTTAAAATTAAATGTGACGATTAAATCCTTACCATGCAAAATATGACTATAATTTATGATGACCTCCTATTTCTTACATAGAGCCTGAATTATGAGTAATACGAATGAATTTTTGCTCCAGTGAGAAGCAATACCACAAAGAATGGTTCCAAATTCGGTATAATATTAAAATTGGATCGAAATTACGAGAGCAATTGCGTTATAACAATTAACATTGAATCCCTGTCTAGAAAATCCAAATAGGTGGGCATCTTTCAAAATGCTTTCATGTAATTTATGGGCAAAAAGACCACGGGAAGCCGATGATACTGTAAGCGCAGTTATTATAAATCTATAATAATAGTTTAAAACTATTGAGATTGTGTTTTGTTTGAACATTATTTCTGTCCGGTTGTTTTTACTTCATTGGCCAATTATTTAGAAAGATATTAGTAAACGTAATTTTATTCTACAATCCTTACAAATAAAGGCATTGTTGTGTAAAAATTAGATTAAAAGGTGTTATATTAAAAATATTGACACAATTTAAAAATGATGTCAAAACGTACAAATTTAATTTTAAATTACAACGTCAATTTAATAATTAACTAATACGACATAAATTCTTGGAAACAATCAAAGTAAAATGCAGTTTAGAGTCTTCGCAAAAGCCTTATATTTATAGAATCTGTGTTAAAATAATAATCACGATCATAAAAAAGCTGTTATTCGGCTTTCGAAAGTGGTCTTTTTGTACCAAAAATTGTTTTATATAATTTCCGTAATAATATATTTTTATTCCAGGCTTCGACTGCATAACTTTGCCGATAACAGAACAAAAATCAGCCAGCGTTTTAACATCCAGATATATTCTTGTGGAACCAAAACCATGTTGTTTAAAAGGAAATATTGGAAGTCGACATTGCCAAGGTTGATTTTATACTTCTATGCTTACGTCACAAGTTAACAATTATTAACGACAGCATCGTTCAGAAACATGCATTTATAAAAAAATATTCATAAAAATCCACGAAAGGTATGTTTCATGAAACAATAGGAGACATTTTTTGTGGATTTATCATCTAATGTAATGTGTGAAACCAATATGATATAATATATACGTAATATTTGAAAGAGACTAGTTAACTAGTTATGTGATATCTGTAACAGCCACTGCCGGAAATCGATAAGTATCAATTACATTTGTAAATATCTCGACCGCTTAAAATTTTTCAGACCTACTTCGTAAGGTAATGTAATTATTTTTTATCAATCGTCTACAAGATTTGAAACCTACAAAGTAATGTAATGTAAGTATAATTGTTTTATTTTAATCGCCGACAGAATTTAGAGACCTACTAAAATCCTATTTTTATCTAAAGGTGGTAGAGCCGTTAGAGCTCACTCGGGGCGGTACCACCGCCACCCTCATAACCCG
>DWON01006266.1:0-14031 GCA_018251015.1 Phocides pigmalion okeechobee
TGTCCATGGGCTGCAGTGACCACTTAACACCAGGTGGCCTGCATGCCCGTTTCTTACTCTTTTGCAATAAAAAAAAAATGACTGCAGGTGAACACAACAGCTATGCCTAACAACATGTTTTCCGAATCATCAGCGTACCTCTCATCTAGAGAAAACCTGTCCAGTCTTGTCGCCACCAGCAATACTGACCTAATGTAAAAGTGAGCACCACAGTCAAAGTGTTAATTGTATACAGATTTAGCATTGTTGTACACTTTCAAGGTAGTATTTCTTTTATGAATAATAAAAGCCTGAAGCCAACATATATGTGCTGTGCTTGAGCATTTAAACACACTGAATTATTCAGCATAGATCATTTGTAAAAATTTAAGAGGTATATTTATTAAGTAAAAAACACATTACATACAATTATTTGTACTATAACCAAATTAATAATTTAAAGCTCACATTTAAAAGCTAAACTTAAACTTAAAACTGTAATGACCAGACACACACCTCATGGAATAAAGAAGCTTTTTAGTTGCCATAGCAATGTCCCCTACTCGGCCTTCAGGGATGTAAGTTTGGGTGCCAGGTTCACCATAGACAACAGTGTATTGAATATTCCTCGATGTTGTATTCCTGGCCACAGGAGCACTACAGTGGAGAAGACATACAGCAGGAATATATTATTGACTGTAGAGGCCATCCAAGCCATTGTGCACAGCATGCTGATCGAGATTATATAATACTGTAAAAAAAACAGTGTTAAAAATTAGGGTGTAATCTTAAAATTAAAAATAATATATAACTACTTAAATACAAGGAGAAAGTAGTTTATCCATAAGTGTTAATTTTATTAAATTAAAACCAGATATATAATGACTTACCATGCATGGACTATTCTCTCTCATAGAATAAAATGTTTGAATGTGGTACAGAATTCTATTGTAATTTGCTACAATACCCTTGCATATCTCTTCAAACATTTTTTCCTTCTGGCCAGTCCAAGAACTAGGGCTATAAATTGAGTTGCATATTATTGGGACAATGAAATCAATAAAATTCAAGACAAGTCCCATAAGAGCTATTGTAGCAAGGGTGTTGAGGTCCATTATCCAAATAAATAGATACAACAGAGACACAGTGAAGAAGATTGCACATGGATGCCATTGTTGCTCCCAAAGAAGTATCGATTTTAATGGCAACAGAACCATGCGCCATCCCTCCAATAATCTCTTCAGCTTTTTCACTTGGTGCTCCTACAAAGAAATAAAATAAATATTAAAGTATGTTAATTCTTAATTGATTTTTGTCGATATCGAGGCAAATACGTACCTAAATTACGTAAGTGAGAAAAATTAAAAAGATGTACCAACAAATTTAATTAGTAGAAAGACTGAAAAAAATAGTTTTACCATTACATACCTGATTGACTTCTGCCATATTCGTTTTTCAGACAAAGAAATTTCAAGATATTTGTAACGAATTACGGAGTTCAGTCGATGTTAAGATTTATTGCTTAATATTCAATTACTGTAGGGTAGAAATACCAAATGGTATTAAAACTACACACAAGTGTATCTAGGAATCGTTTGCTTGAAAGCGAAAAATATTTAAATTCCAATCCAATCAAGTCAAAACAATAGCTTTGCGAGTTTATGTCATATCTGTCAAAATAATTGTCAAAGTCAAAATATGTAAAATCAATAGATTTAGCGTTTATTTGTCTATGAATCTAAGAACCGCTAACAGAGAACAGATAATTTTACTTATAAATAGATAGTATAATGCCAGATAATTACTACATAAGATATACCTACTTACAATCTGCATTGGTAGAATAGCTAAACATATTGCAGAACAAACTCAGTATTTAGCATATTTCCCTATTTTTATTATGCTGCTTTGCAATCGTGGCCAGTACTAAAGTCATGAAATCATTGTAATTTGTTTTATAAGAGAAGAGTAGCAAACCATCAGTTAAGAAGTCGCAGCCTATAGACATCCACGTACAACCACAATCACGACTGAAATCCTATCCGAGATCAAACGTAGATACATTGCTACTTGTGAGGACTTAAATGGTCGCCTTGCTTCCAAGAGTAGCCGGCAACCGCACCTCTCCAACCGACACACAAGTAATGCTTCAAGGCGGATTATGAGGGCGGCGTTAAAACAAAAAACCGTTAAACATAATAACAAAATTCAAGAACAAACAAATGTGAAATATCATTAATATTTTAATAAAATTTCAAATTACATAATATAAACAACAAAATGTAAAAATTAAACATTGTAATATGTATAAAAATAAAATATCTATACAAAAATCACAATGTAAATGGAAAGCAATAAAGTATTTGTAATATAATTCTCTTTAAACATTCTTAATTAAAGTTAAGTACATAGATGACTCTATATTTTTATTCACTGCAACCTGCGGAAATACCTCTTTCCAGGAGTTTGTGCTTTTTCATGAGTAAGGGTCTGAAATAGAAAACAAATAAATTTAAGTGAATTACTTATTTTTAAATGTGTTCACAAATTACTTTGTATATTGAGAAGCTTAGTATTTAGTAGTGGTGATTTACCAGATAATAAAACACATATAATCGAATACAGATATTAATATGGCTTATCAATCTCTAGGTCCGCAAATAAGGCATAAGTATGTCAACTTTAATCATAATTTTATAAAGATTAATAATGAGTATGTTTAGTATTTGTGCAATTAAAATACGCCCCCTATGTTACTTACTAAGATTATTTCATTTGCTAACTGTTATTCATGTGAAATACATGATAAAATATAATAAGGAACATGAAACATGTCAGATATGGATACTAATAAATTTTCTTCTTTGAATTTTCACAGGTATGGTGTGTCAATTATTAGCATAAACAATTGTTACCTAACTACCGACAATACATGGAACAATTTTGACATAGAAACTAATCATAATGTCATTGAAGACTATCGGAGAACATGAGCAATGTAATTGGGGAAGCACAAATCTATAGTCCATTCAATATAGTATGACTAGTTTTCGATGCCACAATAGTATAACCAATATCCTATGATTGATCCATTGATTCTTAGACAACTAGTAGAAAAAAATGTATGTACCAATCTATACTTACTACAACACATTCATCATCTGAAAATAGATAATGACGTTTACACTTATCTCCACTCCCTGGGATAACAGACTCTGTTAACAATTCATTGTCGTTTACAATCTTGGTGATACTCTGTAAATTATAAAATACTAGTATTAATCTGCGGCTGCACTCGCCAATAAGCTAATGTGCCTACTCTAAACCAAATGGTAATAGGTACTTAAACAAATATTGCTTAAGAATGTTGTTATCTTAATTATAATTATTTTTGGTCAATGCTCAGGTTCAAAGTCATATAGCTTGATAATACATGGCCTATGTTGAGGTCAGAGATACAGGCGCTCTCTTGAACTTGAAAGTGCATTAAATAAATATTTATCACTTTATAAAAAAAAGGAAGAAAATATACATTCTAAGTTTACTATACTAGAGATATAGGTATATAACCTGTAGTAACCTTATGGTTAAGGAATGTTTATAAAAGGTGATGTAATAGTGTAATAAGAGGGAATTATAGGCAGGTTAATTAACAATGTATTGATAAAATTTGATAATATAATGTTATTTACTTTGATTGTGGAGCTGGGCATCTGCTCGTCATATTCCACACCAAGCTGGAATTTGCTTTCTAAAGTTCTAAATAATGATGTATTCTTGATAGTCATATTATCTCCATCCAATGTTATCTCCAACAGCGGAGATGACATAGCCATCATCTTTCTTCCAATGAAAGGGACACCTGAAACACAAAATACCATATCATCTAAGACAACTAGTTACCCTTATAATTATTGTTGTTTCATACTGTTGATTATTTTACTACCTGTATACAATATTTAATCTCATGTTTTTTTGTAATTGTCTTGAAGTAGTGAAATATTCTTGTATTTTAACATCCATCGATTTTTTTTTTCTTTATAAATATTTTTCATTAAGACTGACATCTGAACTCTATCAGATACATTAAATTTATGATAAAGTTATATATTTTTCACCGATGTCATAACAAAGCATTTATGGCTTACTTTTTAAGGTGGAAATTTAATATATATACATATATATGCATATATAAAAAAGTGTACATATTTTTTTGCAAAGTACAGGTTAAGAGCTGTTCCAGTGACAACATAATGTCAACCTATAACTGTCAATATAACCATCATAGCGTAGCCAGACAGGTGCTTGAGAAACAAGGTCTATAGCTCTATATGACTGATCTCCCTTTCAGCATATTAGCCAATGAGTTCAAAAGCGTTCTAAGAGCTCACACATTTCTATATTTGTAATTTACTCACAAAATAATTATACAATTCAAAAAGAAGATTGTTTCAATAGTTGGGACATATAGCATACAACTGGAGTCGTAAACCCAACTCTCATTCAACTTCCACTAATTCACAATACATACCAACTGCAATGAAGTAATCATCAATATTTTCATTCTTATAGTGTTGATATTTTCCAGGAATGGAAGGCATTTTAAACTGTAACTGTTTATATACTAAACAGTTTTTTTCTGTAACAATAAGATTAAATGAAATTACATGAATTGTACCAATATTTAAAGCAATATATAATTTAATTACATTAAAAAAATAGTTTTTGTACAACCCAAAGCCATTCTAAATATATGTATATTTAGTACAACACAGTATTTCTGCCGGTACCTGTAGGCTAAGTAATCTGTAGAATGAATACCGGCGAATAACGTAATAAATAAAAAACCTGTAACTACAGTTCACAGTACAGTTGTTATTCTTGAATTCAATAAATTATTTTTTGATATCTCTTTAATCTTGTTTATTTGACTGACTGACATTGAGTGATTGACTTTTGTAGGTTTTGGATGACTATCGACTACTCGATAATGGATACCGAGTACAACTCCTAACTTTCTGTGACTATAACAATTTTCATTTTAACGACTTGCTTATTTTCTATTTTTATATTATGGAATCAATAAGTCCCACAAAAATGCATTCATTTTTTGCGCAAGCCTTCTCATTAGGACATTTTTTTCTATGAAATAAATTTCTAGTCTCAAATGTATAATTCAGTTTGTGAACGGAATTATATTTTGGATTTAAGATAAAATATTACCTCTACTTTGGGAAAATTTATTATATGTTAAACACTGTTTCGTTACTATTATATATTATGACATACATTTCTATCCACAGCCATAGACACGCCAAAGAACGTGCACAGATTTTAGTTGAAAATTCTACTGTGAATTAGGTTTTGTTACTATCTGTGTCAGCTTTAAACTAAACAACGTGGTCTATGGTGCAAAATTATTACGATAGCGATACGATACGAAATGACTGTGACGTGTGTGAAGCGATATGTGAATTTAATGTTTTGATTTTTAACCATTTTAATTAATAATTCAACATAAAGTACGACTGAGTATTTTTTATGACTATGTGATGGTGTTTTACAAGTATATAACATTCATAAGTTTTTACTGATAGTTAGTTTTATTACGAAATAAAGTTTAGTTGTTGATCTTCAAACAAGGGTTTGTTGATCGATCTTTCATTGTTTTATTTCTCGTATTGTGAAGTAAATATTGTAAAATGGGCGACAAGGACGACTACTTAACTTCATATCGAGTGTTTTTTGAAAAGTTCGCTGCAACTGTTAACCCAGAGGACCAATTGCCCGTGCAAATCGCTGGATACACTATCACGGAAGCCGAGTTGCCGGGCGAAGTCATATATTGGACCACCCTGTACCTAACCGAAAAGTGAGTACAACATTTAAAACACTTTTTACTATGACATAAATATTTTTCTTATCGAAAATCATTCAGCACTTGTGATTTAAATTTATTTTCTGATACTGAAAGGCTGTGATTGGGTATTGATAACATTACTTATCTAAATTTGTTGGAAAGTTCTGTAGATTGTTGTCATTAATAGCACTCATAGCATTTTTTTCATTTGTAATTGAAAAATAAATAAGGAAATTAGTTGTTTACTCATCCTCTTGCATAACACATGACATTTTACCGTTTCTATTATAAAAGTTTTAATTTTTAATATAAGTTATTGTCATGTAATTTTACGTTAAATGTAATGGAAGTCATGATGAACAGGCGAGCCACCTGTTGTTAATAGTTGGTTGCTGCTCATGAACACCTGTACTGTACATAAAACAGGAATTACACCAGAAGTTAATCAAATATGCATTGTTATTTTGGATAAATAATATGAAAAGCTTAGAAAAGTATATCTCACTTATTGCACCAGTAAATATTATGAAATAACGAAATTATATTAATAAGCATAAAATAGGGATATATCGTTGAGTTAGATATAATGTTTTGTAATATAAATTTGCATGCCAAGCTATAGACAGTGTAGGATTGTATATGAAAGTGGTTAAACATCTCTTAACCACTTAATTATGCACATAAATATTAAATTCTTTACGAGTATAGCACCATTATTGACATTGATAGTAGAAATGATAAATGATGCACTCAGCCTCATGGCTTGGTCCCTGCTGTATGGAGATATTTTGTAAAATAGTTAAAATCATCACTGTTACTGTTACTAATACATACTCCTATTAAGTTTAAGTTAGATGGAATTGGATGGAAGCAGTAATTCTCAAACCATGATTTCTATATATATTTTAACCATACAAAACATGTAGAAACAGAATGGGAATTATAGCTAAAAGTATTTTCTGCCAGTTAACCATTAAGCTATGAGTAATTTTTGAAAAGCAGATTCTAAAATGTAACAAAAGTAATGAGTATGTTAGAAGAATATAGTCACTAAATGTTTTTATACATCTTTTCAAATTTTAATAAGTTTCTAGCGGCAGGTAGTTTTTTAACCATAGTAGATTTTTGGACTCTGTGCTTGCTTGTGCAACTTGGTTGTATTGGATAATATTTTTGCTAAAAAGTACACATCAACTCACTCAAACCCTTTAGTTGGCTCAAATATCTCAAATTTGCAACCATCACAAACAAAACTCTCACAATATTGCCTCCTTTAGGTTACTGCCAAAATGGTTTTCGAAAATAATAATTTGAGTATAACTATTTAAATATATTTTTATTGCATAGATAGAGGATACATGTATTATAGACTCATATGTGAAAAAAAATCCTTATAACCACACTTGATTAAAAATTTTACTCAAAGCACCTGCTATAAACTTTAAGGGCAAAATTGGGACCAATGTTTAAAATGGCGCGACAATACCACAAACACCTGTTAAGCAGGTTAATGACCATTAAAACTAAGGATAATTAACATTTACACCTGATGTAGAGTTTGTTCAAGTGTGATCGAAGGGCCAATGCCTTGTTTTAAATTTCCTATATGTAGTATAAAATCTTAATATAAAAGCTTGTTGCTCCATGTGAATATGTGCTTACATAATGGTTTTATGGTCGACAAGTCAAATAGCGCGTTACTCATCCCGAGCCGGTGCGATCAAAACCGCAGGTAACGCGTTTGAGTTTTGAATAGGTCATAATGACTACTACAACATGACTATCGTACGAAGTGTGTCACGCTCGTTTATTTTAGTTTAGATTAGACTGTTTGGATTTTCCATGTCAATGAGGACAAATTTAGGCCTTTTACACTATATAGAATGACTTACGATATATATTACGAGTTTCCGAGAGACGAGACTTATATTTAAAGACATTTCTTACGTAGCATTTTCACGTATCCGTCGACTGTCGATTTCGATGTGTCGTCGATTATCGATTGTTTAATTAATGTGCGGTGTGTTATCAGAAATATCATACAAGTTTTACTAGCGTGACTGCAAAAAAACTATCCTATGATAGAGTCATAGAAACAAGACAAGTCGTTTAAAAAACTTGAGTCATATCATCCCACGGAAATCTGAATGATAGTGATATCATTTAGATTTCTGTGAATAGCATATAATATTAAATAATAGATGAATTCTTCATTCAAATATTATCAAAATAAGTACAACTAGTAGCAATTGTAATTATGTTATATAAACACATTAAAATATTAATAAAAGTTTGTAGTCCTAGTTTATCGAGCAAATGATACATTTGGTAAAAGGGTTAAGCTGGCTTTAAAGATGCTGGGAAAAAAACATTGTGATCTCAGTTCTACGCGTCGCGTCTTTTTCGGATCTCCTTTAATATCTGATAATAAAATTGGTGTAATATATGAATAACTGCTATATACTCATAATTCAGTACCATCTGCTTGCGCAGAAGTCGATCTTAGAATACATTGCAATATATCATGTAATTCTGTTTTTAACCTACAAATATATTTGAAGCAAATGTATAAAAGGAATTAAAAAATCATAAATCTTCTGTTTTATCACATTTAGTTCTCGCTTACGGTGTACAAAGTACCTAAGTGCAAAATTTCTGGATTCGAGGCTCAGTGATTTCGGCTGTGCGTTCATATCTAGGCTAGGTAAACCTTCCCCGTTTATGATTCCTCTTTTTATAATGTATGTCTAGATTTGATTTTGAATATTCATTTTTATACAGCGTTCATATAGAACAATTATTCTAAAATCCAAATCGGGAACACGATATTTTAGAATTTAAATAACATTATAAAATCAAAAACACTCTGAACAATCTTTTATGACTGTTTACTTTTGATTTGATAAACATCGGAAGGGAATTGGATTTAAAAGATGTCATATTGGACACTGTATATACCCTAATATACATATGTAATTATCTGATCTCGCGACTTTTCTTCTTCAATTGTAAGGGACATACAAGAGGAGGGGAAAAATATATGTGTACGTAATTGTCTAGAATTAGAGATGGAGCGTATCTTACGGCAGGTTCAAAATCTCAGTGTAAAGGTTAACTATTTTGCATTACATATTTTTTGTTAGTTGTCGCGTGAAACGATAGAAATATAAAAATGTGTAAAATAAACTTTTGTGGCTATAATAAATAAAAAGTTTTATTTCTAAAAATACGGTCCGTTTATAGCTTCTTTGATAGTGTTGTCTACATTGTCTAGTTATTGTCTACGCTTTGACAACATATACCTAAATATGACTTAGTCATTTCGTTCAGCAGATATTAATTACTCCATAATGGCTTTCCATACATTCCACGTACTTATCTCGTTATTTTGTACACATTTTCAAATATTCTCATAGCATATTATTTTCTTACAAAGATCCATAAGATGATCAACGTCATTGAAAGTTGTGAATAGTACTTAATGTCGAAGATTTATTGTTGATAGATAAGTTAAGTGAAAGTTTTGGTATAATATATCTTTAAACTGACCTAGCCTAAGCCTTTGCATCGTCATCTAGCAATCTATAAATGTCGTTGAGACAATTCCATTGCGCCCCAGATCACCTACCTGATCAATATCTATCTATAGAGCTAGCCATACCTAGACTATTTTCGCTTTGTCGCAGGGACCCCCTCATTCGTATAATTGCCTTCATCCATTCATTACGTCTTCGTCCCCACAATAAAACCTACGTTATTATCTACAAAGATTTTCCATGAAGGTCCCGTGAAAATAAGCTCAACCGTTTATAAAATTAGCTTATATAGACAGTAAAGTAAAAATATGGTAGAGTGAAAATAATCATATTAACTTTATTTAATGCTCATTTTCAAATCACTGATAGACATTTCCATTTTGTTTATATATAGTAGTGGAACTGAAGCTTAGATTAGATTCTCAATGGCAACATATTATAAATAGCATATTTTGTCTTTCGTGTGGAAGACTCCATAATTTTAGCTTAAATTGTTACGTTCGCAGCAAATAAAACCCGAATGATATTTTATCTTCCTTACGACACATTTCTATTTGAGATCAAAGTCAAAAAAACCATTCAGATGAAATTGAGAATCTTCATCATTTGGGGATTGTTAAAATTACAGCTTTGCCTTGAAAATATTAGAGTCAGTTTTAGAGTGTGCCCGTACTCGTGTAACCACAAAAATATACACGCTTATATTTTTGTGCCTATTGTTAGTGATATCAAAGCGGGTATCAAAATAAATCAGAAGTCATCTTATTGCGTATCTACCTATTCATATCGTATATCTACTTACATTGCTTATATAAACAGGGAAGTGCAAGTATACGTACGTTATCTAATCGCTCTCGACTCGCGTTAACTAGACTAAAAAGATTTTACGATTATTTTGTAGAATTCATATGTACTATTGATCAACCGGGCAAATTATTTGTGTACTATTTGATTGGATTTTAAAACTAGGGTATATAACGAATGAAAGGGAAGCCTGTGTGTAAGTCCCTAGATATAGCGTAACATATCCTAAATGTTACACCAAAATAAGGCTACAAGCAGAAATAGTGATAGTCTAGTGATTAAGACTCCGACCTCATACGGGTTTCTGAGTTTTTTTGAATTTATATGCGTATTGATAATTAATTATCACTTGCTTAATTGACTGCGATTGCTTTACGATGAAGTTAAACATCTTGAAGAAATCTGATCCTTAAGAGTTGTTCATAATGTTTTTAATGGTGTGTGGAGTCTACCAATCAGTACTTGACCAGCACGGCTAAATCTTAATTCTAAAACTAGTCTTGTTACCAGGAGAGAACCAGTAATGGATAGAAGATGATGAAAGGCTACAAAAGTGAATAAGCCTTATTCAAATCGATTAAATGGTTTTCGCGTGATAAGGTCAAAGGAACAAAGTTATTTTTAAATCTAGATTTGACTTTAGTGTTGATAAAAAATATTATTAGAATAAAACTTTCCATAAAATGGACAATTTGGAAAAACGGCTTACTTCTAAAGTCTATTATTCTAGTCTACAGTTTAGAGTTCTATTATATGCTCTAAAATGTTAATAGATTTATTAATAGTTTGAAGATGCACTTTTAATATAGTTAATGATGTGACTCTATAAACAACAATGCACTGATCGTGTCATTTTGCATGTAATTTGTTGTACGCTCCATTAAGTTCATTCGCCGTAAAATAGCGTAAATTGTGTTACGGTGCCGTCCGTCCACCGTTGCATAACATCTCACGCCATTAATGCAAATCTGACATCGTTATTCCAGTGCATATTCCGTGTTTGGTAATTTGTTTTAGAGGTGGTTGAATTATATCGTGAAGCAGTTGCCGTCTTCACTAATTAGTGAAACCCTTTTAGTCCTCGGGAGTAGCAACGCATCTACGCACGGCTTCAAAAGTTTTAAAGGTTGTAGAGCCGATAGAGCTCGCCCGGGGCGGCATCACCGCCACCCTCATAACCCGCCGTAAAGCAACATGTTCTTCATGTATTGGGGAAGTGTGGTTACCGGATGCACATTATTGGAGGCGACCATCTTAGTCCTCAAGAGTAGGAACGCATCCGCGTTCATCCTTAAATAAAACTTCTATATGAGATTCTTCTATTCTATTTGAGATTGGACGTGGTTGTCCATGGGCTGCAGAGACAACTTAACATCAGGTGGCCTGCATGCCCCTTTCTTACTCTTTCGCAATAAAAAAAATGGTAGTTTAGTTGATGTCGGATGTAAATGTAGAGATTAGTTAATCTCTGGTGGCCTGCAGCTCTATTGGTACTTTTCTCACATAAAAATGCTGCATTGATAGAATTTATAATGATGCTTCTTTGTTTACAATCAAACTGCCGTAAGACAAGTAACATTAGACCGTGTATAGTAAGGTATATTATATTGTAGTGATATTTTATGCATAGCATACAATAACCTAAGCCGCCAGTAGGAATGTAATTCAATATATTGGTTGATATCACAGTCGTGTGAATCATTTATCTGCGAAGGTTCGCATTCTATCTGTACGTCCAAGAGTTGCAAGATCTTAGAATATGTAACATGAGTTGAAATATAATCGAGAAATATTTTCAGATTCTTCATATTAGGCGCACGTAGGGCATTATGCTTATGAAGGGTTTTATAGGTCAAAGGCAATTCTTCAATAGTTTGACTTATACAAGTTTGCAAGTGCATTGATATTAGGTTTGCCAGCCATACTGTTACAAGCATTATTTTGCGTTATTTCGCTTTTTAGTACTGTTAACATTTTCTTTAAAAATGTTCTGTGTATTCATCTTCGCTGGAATTTGAGCCATAGAACCTATATAAAAATTAAACGTATAAACTTGACTTTAATTTGTTGATTTGTAGAAGAAGCTCCAGAGGTAAACTTTTAATACATTAAAATAATAATATACAGTTGATTGAAATACTGTTTATAACTGTGACTTCGATATACTTTATTTCATACATAACGTTGGCAACCCTAATAGGCATTCATATTTATCGGTATTTTTCTCAAATTTCTGCAGTCGTGCACAAAAAATGTTCTCACGCGATGCACAATGCGTTTTGTTTCTGGTGCGACGTGTTCAGATCTGAAAATAGATGTGATAAACTTGGCTATCTAAAACAACGAGGTCATCAATTAGCTACTGTTCTATTGTGAGACATTTTGATTCACAATTTCGAAAAGTTGACCTTCTGTCCAATTTAATGGGTACATATTCCTATATATAAAATATGAATTAAACAAGTTTATAATGTGACAGTGGAAAATTTTGATGAGTCGTCTAATATAAATAGATGTTTTATTATAGGGTTTGTATATTTTACGTATTTTTTTATTAATTAAATTATAAGGATATCTTGAACACATCTTTAGGTACTTTGCACTATTAGATGACATAAATCTCTTATGTAACTATGTTAATATGCGCGTACATATTTAACATTCGATTCATTATATTCAATGCAAAGGTTATTTGCCTAATAGAGCAACCTTATTGATATATTTCCAATGTAAGGGTGTTTGCCTATTAGATCCACTTTATTTTATTTATTTGTCAGTGTTTACAGTTTTAGACAAGTTACATGATATAGCTGATAGGTGTGCGATTGTAACATATCACGTGAATGTCTGCATATTTCTTATATCGTAAACAGAATGTGACGTCATCGTTGTACATTTCTCTGACAATAATATTTTTAATGCAACATACCTAAAACTACAAATTTAACTAATAGACCTTTGTGTACAACCTAAGATAATTAATTACACGGTATATATGACTTTAAACTGATATTATCGCTGAATTTATATATTTCTATGTACTCAAGATTAACGATTTTTGATTGCTGATATTTCGAACTAGTTACATGGCCCGTGGTCACGGATAAACGGCGGTGGCGGGGGAAACCGTTGACTGTTTAATGGCAGATTAATCGATCTTCACAACGTCCATTTCTTGTTTGGGTTCCATATCAAGACAGAACAACTGAAATTATGAGCAAATTATTCACAGTACCTAATATCAGCTACAAGCTGTACCGCTCTTTTTCACTTATTGTAGCTTTTTATGTGTTATAGTTTAAGAGGTATGGTTTATTTTTTTTATATGCTATAGGGGTTCGAGGTTAGAATCCCTGGCAAGCACTTCCAATTTTTCGTAATATATGCGTATTAGAAAAAAAACGCCTTAATGATGCGTCAGGATAACGTCGTCAGAAACCTACATGTATGATTGATCTCCATAAAGTTCTGGATTTTTTTGCTGTTTCGTTTTTATACTGAATGTCCTATTCGAATAAGAGGCCAAGCTGGTCTCTTATACTGAGAGCTATCTCAGAATAAAATGGTAAACTGGTCTCCACTCGTACTTAATAGTGGGACAGTAATGAATGATGACGACGAAGCAAGTCATTGCATGCTACGTAATGAGATTTCTCGGATCGTGGATCGTGGGACGGGCTTGTGAGCTGGCTCCGCTGACAGCAGATGCACAAATTGGCGCGAGTGTGCGCGTGGGCCGCCGTGACTGCGGATGCAGTGATAGCGCCGCGGAGTCAACGCACCGCGGAGTCACACGCCTTTCTCAATTACCCGAAATTATATGCGTATAAATTTCTCACTTTATTATTTTTT
>DWON01006267.1:0-14029 GCA_018251015.1 Phocides pigmalion okeechobee
CAATCACGAAAACAGAAAAAGTTACATTAAAAAATCAAAACAAACATAATAATTAAATAGCTGTGCTGCAGTATAATGCTGTAATACGGCACAAACGCCATGTCCTTTCCTCTGTATTCTCCTGCATTCATTCTTTCATTTTAATAACAATTGCAGTTATTTTTACGCGATATAAACCAACCCTCTTGTCACGAGGAGCCTAGATGAAACTTGAAATAATTATTTTAAGAAGCTTTTGTTATTCGGACCTCATGAACCAAAGGATTGAAAACCAAGAGATTATTTAAATTATTTTTAAGAAGCTATACATTGTAGCCGAAACTAAAATTTCATTTTATTTCGTCATCCGACGTTGACAACCCTATCAGCTGATCGCAAATTTCATAAGGAAAGTGATGCAAAAAGTTTATGCAAAAAATATGTTTGTAATCTTATATCAACGACGATCTACCCAATAACATAATAAACGATCGATAAGAGTTTTTGCTTACACTTTTGATATAATTTGATGAATTTTGAGCTAAGACTTTTAATTTATTTGTCGATGGGTTAAATATGGTATAAGTTTTTGTGATTATGTTGTTTCGAATACAGCGGTATCACCCCCCGGGGTGGAAGGTGATCAGTTCTTCATCATCAGTGTGGAGGATGCCCCTGAGGGTTTGGCGAATCTGTTGCCACTGATGGAGTTGCGGAAGTGCGTGAAACGTTTTCCGTCTCCGCGATGGTGCGGTCGAACTCGCGTCAGGTTTTCGTTTCGCGTCAGTTTGAATCCCGACAGACAAGTTGGCTATTAACTCGAGTCAATTAGGTAGGCAGCGTGGTGGAGTATGCTCCAGAATTCCCCTCTAGGAACGAGATGCGGAAAAAAGGCAGGGGGACATCAAATTTTTTTTGTAGCTGTAGATATATATTTATTTTGCTTTTGCAAACTAGTGTAACTGTAGTTCAACCAGAGAAGTACCGCTGTCGCGTTTTGTATTTGTAAAATCGTACACCTATAGTTACATCGGGGAGGTACCACTATCGTTCTTATAATCCGCCGTAAAGTAGCTCCTGTTTCGGTTAGGTTTACAAGCTACACTGACCAGTAGAGCGATCATATCACTCTTTAGGAGTAGCAACGTCTTACACGAACTCAAACAAACAAACATGTATTTAGTTCTGTTTTTTTTTTAATTTACAAATCTTAAAACTAATTATAATAAAAGCCTAACCCAAACAATATAAAGGGAGTCCGTGCCCATGCGGCATGGTTCCAAGAACACTAGCTGCATTCCTGCGTTGAATAGCAATCGCATGTTTTTTTATGCTGGTAGAGTAGCAAACGAGCATGTAAACCACCTGATGGTAAGTCGCAGCCCACAGACATCCACGTACAATCACAAACAGCAATCGTAATTCTGTTTAAGCTACGTAGATGTCCATGGGCTGACCATTTGACATCAACTGCTCTCGTACTTTCCAACATAAAAAGGTTGGTACCCAAAAGAAATTTTACTACGTCGAAGGCTAACTTTAACACTCTTGGGCCTAAGTAATGGCATAAGGCCCGAGCCTCGAACTCCGTGGCAACCTTTTTGCACACTTTGATTAGTTTTATCCAGTTTCAAAGTCAGAAAGTTATTACCTATATAAAACACGTCAGAAAGTTTACTACTTATACAGCTGGTAAGTGCGAATGGAAGAGAGGTGAAGAGTTCCCTAGCCACAGTTATAATGTTTTTTTTTATAATAAAAAACGAGCATTAGGTCACCTGATTTTTAGTAGTCTCTGCATTTTTTATGTGATTTGAATAGCAAACGAGTATGCAAGCCACGTGATGTTAAGTCGCAGCCCCTAGACATTCACGTACAACCACAAACACCACTGAAATCCTATCTGAGCTCGAACGTAGATACGTTGCTACTCCTGAGGACTAAGATGGTCAAAGTGTAGCCGGCAACCGCACCTCTCCAACCGAAACACAAGTGACGCTTTACGGTTTTGGTATATGTACCGTGTACATACATATGTGTGGCGACTTTCCGCTGCTCGACAAGAGATGGCGCCACGCGATCCTGAATCACGCTATCCAAGTATTCTAAATGTCTTGCATATGTACAAACTCCGAAATGAGTCAAGCGCAGGCGACCGAACACCAGGCAACAAAACTCGCCTGGAGGGAGATCTCTCTTTGCCAAATATGCATTAGTAAAAAGCGGTTATTTTAATATTATAAACAGACACTCCAATTTTATTTATTTATATAGATATCATTGTGCGCTGTCGACTTGAGGAAAAAAATGTCTTTATGCCGTTATGCCGGACAAGATGACGTTATACCGGCATATAAAAAAAGGAGTTTTCGTGTGACGTCATGTATGAATGGCCTTAAAGTTTAAAAGATGCCTATTCAGGGACCAAGAACTGTATAAGTAGTAAAAATTAGCCTTAAAACAAATTAGAAAAGTTCAATCACTTAATTAATAGCATTTTTATACCTTCTTTCCTTATATATACAGGGTGATCACGTTTTTTTCGTTTCAGTATAACATTGTTTAGTTTCGATACTAGTCTAGAAAATCACTGTGGTTCAAGTGTCTTCATATTATTCAAAATATTTATTATTTTTTGAGAAAAGTAATCTTTTCTTGGATTACTTGTTCAATTTTTCGATTTTGCCCCTTTGTTACAAGAGTAGCAATCACGTGCAGACTAACTGACATCAAAAGCAGTAGCACTACAAAACACGACTGCAGTCATTGAGATCGTACGTAGCGTCGCTACTCTTTAACCAATTGTCGCTTCGTTGTGTAGCCGACAACCGGAGACATATTTTATTTAATAAAAAATATTAATTATATGTAATAATTAATGGCAATTTGATCCGCAGCTAGCGCAACCGTGTTGTACATTAAACCAAAACTAAACCAAACTTCATTTAAATAAAAAAAAATTAAAAGTTAAAAAACAAAAAAAAAAATAGAGAAAAAAAAACACCATGTATAAACTTGAATACAACACGCTTACACCTGAACGATATTCAATATGTCGTAATAAATATTAAAGATACGTATTTTAATCACTAACAACAGAAATAAGCTTCAGAGAATCACAAAATTAAACAGAAATAAAAAAAAATGCTGTCACATACAAAAAAAAAAACACTGGTTTTGATAAAATATACACAGGAAGGTATATTTATGCGCCATCTCGCGGAAAGCGACACTAATTACAGTAATGATGTATAATCAAATCGTACATCTACAGCGTGATGCAGTTTGGATAGGGTTTCGATGTTATATCAAGATTAAAAAAAAACTCAGTTTTTTTTTCAGCAGAGAGCGTACGTAAATCGAAAAGTTATTGAACATATAATGTCTTTTTTTTAATTAACATAGAATAATTTAGTACAAAATCTTTTAACATTTTGACTTTTGCGGCGATCATATTTATATTAGAAAACGTTGCGAGCGACGGCACTAGACTGGAGATGTTTTCTCTAGGCTGGAGATGCGCCGATGATTCTCACGCCTATTGTGTTTGGCCGAATCCGTGTAGCGTATACAAATACACAGCCGTGTCCAACCGCATGTGCAAACGCCCGCAAACGAGCAGCAAACCACCTGATGTTAAGTAGTCGCAACCCATAGACATCCACATTCAATCACAAACACGACCGAAATCCTATCTGAGCTCGAATGTAGATACGTTGCTGCTCCTGAGGACTAAGATGTTGCCCTCGCTTCAAAGTGTAGCCGACAACCGCACCTTTTCAACCGAAACACAAGTAATGTTTTACCGCTAAACAAGAGGGCGGCGGTGGTACCTCCCCTGTCGAACTATATTTCTCCTATCGTTGCACTAAAAAATAAAACCTATAAATATAAATTCCCAATACATATTTTCTTCGTTTAAAAATATCGAATCCATGTTTGAACATGTACCAACATTTTCAAGCTTATGTGTGCACACCTTAATGATCTTTGCTCGCAAACAATAAAGAAGTGTGTTGACTTACCGATCGTTAAAGCGGTTTACCTATTTCAAGAGCCCTTACAGACAGACCGATAAATAAAAAGCAAGCGTTCACTCACGCTGTTAGTCATGATGTCACTGTTCGATTTAAAAACGCGAAAATTCGTATTATTAAAAAAAACACAAGAAAAAATAAAAATAAAAAAGCACCAATTTCCAGATGTCTGATTAATTTGTAACTTTGCACACGTATCAAGGACCGATGAAAATGCAGTAATATGAAAAAAAAAATAGTAAAAAAAAACTAAAAAACCGCTTTTATAAAAAATGCAACTAAAAAGTATAAATAGCTTTTTTTTTAGTTTTATCGGTTTTCGTGTCTCGTTTCGTCCTTTGCGAAAGTCACCGTGTTGCCGTGATCACGACTGGTTCGAATGGACCATGCAGCTGGTTCGAAATATCGGCAATTATAAAGCGTTAATCGTGAGTACCCGTTATATCATAGAATGTAAATTATCATCTATTAGCAGGCCTAAATTTTCAAAATTTCTTTCTTAGTGCTCACTTACGCTACATAAAGAAGCCATGTGCAATTTTTCAAAATTCTGGGTTCTGTGGTTTCGGCTGTGCGTTAAAGTATGGGTCTGCCATGTCTAGATTCAATGGTTTTGATGCATTTGTCTATGGGTCCGTCAGCCACCTGTTTTACATAGATTTTACACAGATTACACCCACTCGAAGGCAATTACGTCAAACATTCCGGCCGTGGTCAGCCGACCACGATCCTATATCACAGTCAAATCGCTTCCCAACTTCGGCAGGGACAAAAGACAAAGTGCCAAGTGGACCTTTTTAGTGTCGGAAGTTGTAAATAGTTGGGCGCGAGGTGGCGCTCGGCTCCGCGATCGCTCCGAAGTGATTAAAACTATTTGACGTGTAACCGATTCGAGGTAGGTACCTCCGCTTTGCACCCCGAATTTTGATACCCCGAAGTTTTGTTGGCATTCGTGTAATGGAGGGATTTTCGTTAATGTTTAGGGCTATCTTTATGTTAGGGTTATTGTTAAAAAGTGACTTTTAGTTTTGTCACGTTCGTTCATATAATTGTCTGTCTACCAATCTGTCTATCTATTTGCCTGTCTGTCCTTCTATCCCTCAGTCTTTTTGTCCGTTTGGCCAACAGTCGGTCTGTCTGTCCCTTCATCAGTCCATCCGTCGATCCAACTATTCATCTATCTGTTTCTGTCTAAAGATCTATCTGTTTTTCTTTACGTTCATCTACCTCCCTTCTGTTTATCTCCCTTCTGTCCGTCCGTCCTTCTATATCTCAGTCTATTCGTCTATTCATCTATCTATCTGTCTTTGTCTGTTTTCCTTCTGTCCATGTGTCGGTCCATCCCGCTGTCCGTTTATCCATCAGTCAGTCCCTCATCAATCTGTTTGACTGTCTGTTTGCCTATCTATCTATCCATACATCGATCTGTGTTTCCACCTGCGGTTCTGTCCATCTATCGGTCTTTTTATTAGTCTGTCTGTCTGTCTATCTGTATATGTGTTTTTTTTTGTCAGTTGCTTCACGGCGGATTATTAGGGCGTCGATAGTGTCTCACAATTATTTAAGTTCTACTGCTGTTAAAATTATATACAGTAACAAAAATTTAACTTAAAATAACTCCCCCGTTTGGTTCGTGTAAACATGTATTGTGTACCGTTAGCCACTCCTGGACGTCAAATTGGACGGCGTTGAAGTCACTGCGTATGCCTCTAGCGGAAAAGTTTCAAGTAATGTTTCCTTATGATGTAACGTAGCTTTTCTGTACCGTTCAATTTACTTTTCTGAAATATTGTCGAACCTTCGCGTATAGTACAATATATTATCTCGATTGTAAATATATGATTTTAAACTAATATTATCGCGGAATATATACGTTTTACTATGTACCGGGTACTCACGATTAACGATTTTTGTTTGCCGATATTTCGTGGTTAGAGCTAAATAGTTAATCTTTAGAAAATCTTTAATCGTGAGTACCCGTAACATAGTAAAATTTAAGTTTACATAGCTGTTGTAGTGTTTGTCTAATGTTTAACCCTAATGTAACGAACCTATAAATTGCGTTTCCGAAATATTAATAAATCAGTATCGATTGAGCATTCGAGATGGTTTGATTTCGATCCTCTCCTTACAACCTTACATGGCGACCCTGCCACAGTCACAGCCAAAAGTCGTTAATCCAATGAAAACCGTTAATCGTGAGTATCCGTTACAAAGTAAAATGTACGTTTACATAACTGTAGTGACGGTTAATACTCGTTAATCCAATAAAAATCGTTAATCGTGAGCACCCGTCACATTGTAAAATGTAAGTTTAGATAGCTGTAGTCACGGCTAATACTCGTTAATCAAATAAAAATCGTTAATCGTGAGTACCCGTTTTATAGTAAAATGTAAGTTTACATAGTTGTAGTCACGGCTAAAAATCGTTAATCATTAACACCCGTTACGGAGTAACATATAAGTTTGTGTGTTATGTGGTCACAATGACTGCCACGCGACTGGCAATCCATTAAAAGTCCCACCGCTGGGAACGTTGATGGCAACAGTGGCATAATTAACGATTTTTAACACTTTGATTGCGGCACTTATATATTACATCGAGTCGGGATTGTGGGAGGCGGTACTAAACTGGAGTTATTCTCTAGATAGAAGACGCGTCGACAATTCATTGAAATATTGTACTTTTTAGCATTTGTGTGTGTCATCTACGAATAAACAGACTCAATGTCCGTCCGCAGTCTTGTTGCGCCGACGTAAATATAGGACTTTTGTTCTCCCGTAATCCATACAGTACAGTACTTACGACACAGGTGTGTTGAGCCTCAAGCGCGTGCCGCCTAGTTACACACAGCAGTGTTTCGACAGCACAGCACAGCAGACACAGCAGACATTTCAAACTAGCCGCATGGATCGTCGTCACGGCTAAATAGCCTGAGTGTATTGGTGACGTTAATCTGTTGCCGACTCGCGGTATGACGCTAGTCCTCGTTTACTTACACAAAGAGGGCTTCTGTAGCCTCTGGGGAGGGCCCTCGTGTAAAGTGAGCTCATCAACTGAGGCTCCACTTGGGTTTGAATCCGCTTAGTGCACTCAACATCCGCGTGTTCTGTAAAACGTTTCAAGTGATGTTTTCAGGTGGTTATGTTTTCAAGTGGATAATATGGTGAAGAGTTGGATAGCGATGCGCGTAGATAAGTTGTTTGTGTACATCATACGAATGTTAAGCAACGTAGGGCGTGGTCGAGAATTGGATGGGTGACCATTGGTGGTAAAATTTAAAGATCGTTTTTGTGTTTCGGAGGATAAAGGTAAAAATTGAAACAGCTTAAAAGACGCCGGATGTAGTCGGCATTAGGTTGGGTGAACATTAACACTGTCTCTGCGGGATACAACACTGCTTTGTATTACTTGATGCATCGCGCTTGTGGCTTGTACACACCTATTGTGTACGTACAAATCCGCATGGACTACGGGCAAACACAAGTGCTGTTTACGTCAGCGCTACAAGACTGCGGGCGGACACTACGTCTGTGTATTCGTAGATGATACACAGATACTAAAAATGCAATATTTCAATAAATTGTCGACGCATCTCCGGTTTAGAGAAAACAGCTCCAATTTAGTGTCGCCTCCCGCAACGCTAACTCGATATAATATATGAGCACCGCAATCAGTTTTAAAAACGTATCTATTCAACAAATTAAACAATCTAATATCGCGAACAAAGCCACGAGTCATCACTAGTCCCATGTTCAGGGACATTTACTTGCAACTACCGGAAGCGGAGCTGTGAGGGCTCTTAATTACACGCGCGGTGTACACCGCGGGACGAAATAATGTGTACGAGACATTTAAATGGCCCATTATTAATGTTAAATTATACGAACAAATCTCGGTAAGAATGCCGCTTGGTTGCATTGTAACCAGTTTTAACATGTTTTGTATATTAAATCGTTGGCATTTTTGGTTTTTATAGTTTTATCTTAATAAATAATTTGATTATGTTAGTAGGAAGTCGGTAACTGTAAGGCAAATAGTTGGTAGAATTGAATTTTAACGGGGAGGTACCACCGCCGCCTCATAATCCCCCGTAATGACACTGTTGTTTTGCATGAAGATATCTGTATTGATAAAAAAATAATTTTGTTAGTTGGAAGTTACTAATTGTAAGTCGAATAGTTGGTAGAATTGTATTTTGAGGGGGAAGGGGGGAGATATCACCGCTGTCCTCATATTCCGCTCTAACGTAACTCTTGTCTTGTGCGTGAAGATTGCCGGTTATACTTTGAAACGAGGCTGTCGTCTTCAGGAGTAACAACGCATCTACGTTTGAGGTTGTATGTGGATGACCATGGGCTGCAGCGACTTAACAGCAGTGGCCTGTATCCTACAGTAAGAAAACACGTCGTTGACCGCGTAGTTCTAGCCGAGAGCCAAGAGTTTTTCCGCCGGCTTTTTTCTCCCGGTCATCGTTAACCAACAGGTGCTCAAAGCCGATGTACTTTACATTGTACACTTGACATTCATTAAGGGTATATAATTACCTTACATTTTTTTTTAATTGTGAAAGAATAAGAAACGGGCATGCAGGCCACCTGATGTTAAGTGGTCACTGCAGCCCATGGACAACCACGTCCGATCTCAAAGAGAACAGAAGTTATATTTAAGGATGGACGCGGATGCGTTCCTACCCCTGAGGACTAAGATGGTCACCTCCAATACTGTGTATCCAGCAACCACACCTCCCCACCGAAACAAAATACGTGAAGAACATGTTGCTTTACGGTGAGTTATGAGGGTGGCGGTGGTGCCGCCCCGGGCGAGCTCTAACGGCGCTACCACCTTTGCAAAAAGCTATCGTAATCTAGCTATACGTAACTCAGCCTTTTATCGTAGATGCAGATGCAAACTTTTAAACCTAAGCATACATTACTGAATTGTTGATGTTATGTTGAAATTAGAAATAGATCATCATTTGATGTAAGAGCGAAGGACGATTACATATATTTGATGAATTACAAAGGCCTGGGCTCTTGTTGATCTAAGGGAAGACCTATGCCCAATGGTAGAGCAGGAATGATTTGCTGATAATACCTAAATATTTCTTAAAATTATTAGGAAGCTATAAAAATATTATTGAATGATCCACGACTGCATTGCGCCTGTTTTGTGGTCATTATTTGAGTATTATAATAACAGTTCGCACTTTAATCGGTCTTATGTTCTACTCTAATAGGTATCCTAAAGCGATGTTTATACGAAGCATTGACACTTATTTCTACAGAGATCAAATCTATTTTAGTTCCACCTTCCTCAGGCAATGATATTGTGAAACAGAATGTACATTTTTTGTACATGTACAATTGGGTAAAATGGTAATGTGAGTGGAAGCATTAAATATAAAATATATTATAATTTAGGAATATAATATCTCACTGCTAAATGTTTAACGAATTTAGATAATTTAGTTATACTTGACGCAAATTAGTTGTACCCTGTGATATCACCTCAATACAAAAAAAAGCAATAAATTGTACCATATAGAAAATGGTATTTTTGTACCAATCGTGTGACCTGTCGCAATCAGCAAATATATGATAATTTTATTCTAACTTAAATCGACACAATCGAAACGTTCTTTAAAGCAGTAATGCTAGAACTGAAAAGTGCTTTTAGCACTATCAATGTAAGCGAAATATTTTTGTTTTTTCATAACGATATGTATTTAAACCCGTGTTGTACTTAGCAAATGACAAGTACACGTAGTGTAAATGTAAATTTTTAAATAGATATATATCAATAATGTTTAATTTACATAACTTCATTCCCATTTAATGTCCTTGTGTTCTATACGGACATTAAATGTGAAGAAATTTTAATCAATCTTAATAATCACTTTTGGTATTTCGAAGTAGCTATTTACACTTTATCAAGAAAATTTGACGAAGGTGTATAATCCGGATACGTATTTTTTTGTACCCGACTATGATATATTCATAAGGCTATGAGAAAACGACATAGATCGAATTTCATAGCAATCATGTAATTTATGAAAAAAAAAACAATAAACCGATATGTTTTGATTTGAATAGTATTGTTTATTTAAATAATTAAGTTACATAAATTATCGTTATAACATTAGGATTTCAATGGTACGAAAGATGAGCGGGTTGGTGATGTACGGGGGCGGCATGAGCGGCGTGACCTTCACGGTGGACGACAGCGTTGAATCTGTGAAAAATAATTTTGAAGATTAAGTTTCCAATTGTTTCAACACCAAGTAGATATTTATTTTACACTAGTAAAAACTATTTTTGTTGCATCAGCATGCAACTATTCATACCCAGAGTGAGCATCGGCGGTGTAGTCGACGCGCCTGACGGTGCCGTCAGCCTCGTGCAGGCTGTAGGAGCCGCGCACGACGTCGCCCTCACGCGCCTCGTGCTGGGACTTGATGTCGCCGGTGTGGCTGTCGGCTACGCTGTACTCGAACGTGTAGTGGGCAGGCGCCTATAATTTAAGACAAAATAAATAATGTCATTAGTAAGTAATAAGTCATATAATCTAGTACAAGTGTACACTGGTATCAACATGAATATCTATTGTAATCTTACGTGGTAGTCTTCATGTCCGTGGGAGTAGTGGGCGGGCTGATAGTGCGCAATAGGGGCATGTGCAATCACAGGCGTGCGTTGAGCGATCACGGGGGCATGTTGCACGTGTCCATGGGTCTGGTGAAGCACGATGTTCTGGGAGGAGACGGCGTGACCGTGACCGTGGCCGTAGCCAATGTTGTGTTGCGCGGTGGCGACGGCAACGGCAGCGGCGATGACTAATACCTGAAAACACAGAAACAATTATATTTCAATAAAGGATTCTATATATGACAATTAATAAGTTGTTTTCATATGTAGAAAAGTTTCCCATTATTTCATGAAGCGAGATATTCAATAAAGCAAGACCTTTGAGGTACTAATATTATTTTCAATACCTTAGTGAACATTTTTGTTTTTTCACTGTGCTGTTACAGTTTCTCGTGATAACTGATACTGTATGTTGCAGAATTTGTCCTTTTATACAAAAACCGTTCATACGTATGCCAATTACATAATCGACATATAAATTCCTATCAAGTTTATTGCACTGGTCAGAGACCTTCAACATATTTGATTATTTATATCATTCAATTACAAAATTTTACCGATATCCTAGTGGATTAATTTAAGTAATATAAATATAACTAGCGATCCAGCCCAGCTTCGCTCGGGTAATGAAGTTTATATTTACTTACATTAATTTATTTCATACATGCATTTTGCCTTTACCAAGTTGTAGAAATATCTTTTTCGAACGACGACTAAATTACTATTTTGCATTTAACTATTTAATTTATCTCCCCATTTACAAAAAAAAAACTTAACTTATTATGCACCAAAACCTTCTGGATGAATCATTCTACCCATTGTGAAAAACTGTGAGACAATCTGTCCAGTACCTTTGAATTTATAGTGAACAGTCAGACAAACAGACGTGACTGGGGACTTTGTTTTATAATATTCGGAGTTATATGAACATGTAAAAGGTTGTTTGCGTGTATATTAATTTTGATCGTATATTGTTTCATTAGTTTTTACCTAAACCACATGTGCAATGTAAAATGAAATCTTATCTACTTTCTTACTAACAGTAAGAAAGTAAAAATTGTAGCAAGTAAGCTATAAATAAAATAAACAAAAATCATTTGCCTATTATGGTCATGAAGTCCTGATTACTTCACATAAATGAGTTGACCACGTATCCATTTATTTTGTTTATCTTGTTTACCATTAATCAATTAAAATTTACTTTAATCATTGGCATCATTTAAAGAAACGTTAGTTGATGCAACCTAGTAATCAGTGTGACTATATTTAATTCCGTAGTGGAAATAGTAGAATGTTTAATCAATAAGACGATCCATGTAGAGTAAGCCACGCAGAGGCTTGAAGGTTTGATCCTATATATAAATTATAACATTTGAATAGTTCTGGATCTCTTTATTTATGTAAATCTTTGCAAGTAATATTCATGTATTTTTTTCTATATCTCTATAATTGTCTACATAAAAATATTGTTTTATGATAATAGAAGCAAAGTTATGGTATAAAATTCAGACTTAGAATCTAGTGATGGTGAGTTACAAAAATAAGTTACGTATTATATAGCTGATTTTCGAACTGATGTCCATATTAGAAAAGTAATTTGGTGTAACGGTGGATATTGACAATCAGCACTTGGTGGTGGAATATATTCTGGATTCATTTTGATGTAAGAAAAGATCCGTGCCCGACAGGAGGATTGTAATGCATTGATAATAAATAATTATTATTATTTATTCCAGCAACAAGGACTCGTATCAAAGTTCAACAATTCTATATTATTTATTGTTCTTCAACATTGAAAGTTGAATATTTTTAATAAATAAGATGTTTTCAAATGATTTATGGGTAAGTACTTATGAAAGCATCTTTGAACAAGTTACAGACCTTACTTCTATTTTATTTTAAATTTAGGTTCGTATGAATTATATGAAATACAGGAAATATATATATATACATATATATACACACACACACACACACACACACACACACACACACACATATATATATATATATATATATATACTTTCATACATCTCCGAGTCTCCTTTATGTCTCTTGGCATTTGCCACGTATATTTTTTTCATCCTATACAACTAAATAGCAAACTTATTTGACACTGAAATAATATATAATAAGTTGAAACGCCACCGTGGTCACTTAATATTATGTGAACTATATCGTATTTAAGGGAAAATAGGTTTGTTGGTTAATATGCACATGTGAAGAACTATTTCTGCACATATGTATGTCCCCGTCTAAACTTTACAAAAGTCAAAAAGGAGTGACAGACAACTTATTATTGCGTAGTTCAAGAAAAAATAATGCGTTCAAGATTTTTCATTTATATCTTTAGTGTATTTGTATTTAAAAATAACAGATGTTACAAAAGGGGACTTAATGCCTTTTGGCATTATCTACCAGTAGACCCTCAATACTAAATGTATAATAATTAAGTCAAAATTAAAACAATATTTACAATTACATGGCATATTAAGAATACATGTTATTTTATATAATGTCCTGCATATTGTTACGTATATACACACTATGTACATACATGTATGTATAATACCTTAGATATTACTACACTCAAGAGAAAAATTAATGGTGAAGTAGTGATACTAATACTAACATGTATATTTGGCTACCGCCGTAGGAGAAATACTTTCGAAGATTATGAGTATGGGTCTTTGTAAATATAGGAAATAATGGATAAAATAACTAGTATACACGTACAAAGGATCAAGCTATTAATAGTGAATTATGTATACAATATATGTAGACAGTACAGTTTTATTCCATAATGCCTGACTAATCCATGGAAATCCAAAATGAGTCAATTTATAAAAAAAATGTTTCATATTTTTCTTAATAGCTTTAAATAAGATGTGTTATCGCTAAAATATACATGCAACATAAATAATAAATAAATAAGAATGTAATTTACAGATGTAAAGTTAATAAAACACCGAGTTTTATTTTTAAAAGTATTGTTTATCTAAATACTTAGTTTTATAAAATTATACATTCATTATTATCAATTAACATATTTATTTTTATAGAATTGTAACGACGAGATTTCAATAGTGGGAATTATGAGCGGACTGGTGATGTACGGGGGCGGCGTGAGCGGCGTGTCCCTCACGGTGGACGACGGCGTTGAATCTGTAAAAAATAATGTTGAATAAGCTTTCCAATAATAAATAATAAATGGAGACGTATGCAAAAATACATTTTGACTTATGTAATTTTGAAACGAATGTTCGTTAGCTGATGTAACTTTTCTTCTTACCCAGAGTGAGCATCGGCGGTGTAGTCGACGCGCCTGACGGTGCCGTCAGCCTCGTGCAGGCTGTAGGAGCCGC
>DWON01006268.1:0-14028 GCA_018251015.1 Phocides pigmalion okeechobee
ACTTAATTTCAATGAACATCTTAGAAGATATGACAATAACTATTCCACGCGGACGAAGTCGCGGGCACAGCTAGTAACATGATAAAATGGCTTTTTGGTTTAGTGATCACTGATCCTGACTCTTAAAAAGGCGTTGGTTTGATTTTCATCTTGAGCAATTACTTCTGTGATAAGCACGAGAATTTGTTATGTGTGTGTGAAAATTATCAATTTAAGTATATATTTAGAAACATATGTTTAGTTTTCGAAAATTCTCAAAGATCTCACTTCACGTACATGGAAAGTACATATACTATACTATACATAGGTACATATACTAACCGATGATTGCATTGTTGGCAGGCAAAGCATTCCAAATGATAAACATTGCTGCGCGCACGCATCACCATCTCAAAGGCAGGGATCACCTTGTTGCACGCTGCACAGTAGCCCGTGTTCCCGAAAAGCCTATGGAGAAACATAAATTGTATCAGACTAATAAAAGCTAAATCATCAAGATAACAAAACTTAATAAACGCTTCCTTCGATAAATATCGTAAATAAAATACGTTATGTAGTTTTGACATATGAGATGTCTTCGATAATTTTTATTTGTCCAACACATACTTCTTATTATCTTTACTGCGCCACAGATGAGCACGGGTCTTTTCTTAGGATGAAAATGTTAAGGTTATAGTCCACGTAGTGCGTAAATGAGGATTCATACACCATTAAGATCTTTATAGAAAACTCTCATGCATGTAGGTTTCCTCACATTTTCTTTCACTGTGAAAGCAAGTGATCATTAATTTCTAATACGCAAATAGCTTCTTAAAATCACAAGTGAATTTCAATGGTTGGAACGCCAGACTCTCTGTGCCAAAATGTTGGAATTTTGTCCACTAAGTTATCGCTAGTGATACTTTGCAGCATCACATACTTAGCAGTTTTTAACTGTAAGGTGTCGTCTAACAGGAAGAATGATTACAAACCTCAAATAGTCCCGCTTGCAGAGAATCAGATTGGCACGCGTGTAAAGAGTATGGCCGACTTCTCCAAGCCGACAATCGCAGCACCCGCACTTCAGACAATCTTCATGCCATAGCTGGTCTAATGCCTTCAGTAGATACCGTTCCGTGATCACCTTGCTGCATCCTGCGCATATCTGGAACAAAACGTTCATTGTACCAAAAAAGATATTGCATACACAGGTGGTACATATTTTAAAGGTGAACTACTATAGTTCGAGCAAGGAAGTACCTCCGCTGCCGTGATAATCCGCGTTAAAGCTTTTTTTGCCTTTCGTTTGGAGAGGTGCGGTTGCCGGCTACACTCAGAAGCGAGGCGACTATCTTAGTCCTCAGGTGTAGCAACGTATCTACGTTCGAGCTTAGATACGATTTCGGTCGTGTTTGTAGTTGTACGTAGATGTCTATGGGCTGCGACTACTTACTTAGGTTTGCACATTTTATAGAAAATAAACATTGAATTCCAAACTGTAAACATTAAGTGAATCAGTAAACGGCTTGAACGATATTAACATACTTTATGTGTACTTATTATGCAACCTGGATGGTTCTTAGTTATAATTGGCCTTAATAGGTGGGCTGTTGCCGAGATTAAGATTTGCGAAAAATGGCAATATTTATTTAATTCAATAACCTTGAGTACATTACTTTATTATTAAAATATCATATAAATGTGGGAGAACCACTGTCGCCCTCATAATGCGCCTTAAAGTATTACTTGTGTTTCGGTTGGACAGGTCCGGTTGCTCACTACACTTTGAAGCGAGGCGATCATCTTAGTCCTCAGGAGTAGCAACGTATCCCCGTTGGGGCTCAGATAGGATTTCAGTCGTGATTGTGGTTGTACGTGCATGTTTATGGGCTGCGACTACTTCACATCAAGTGGTTTGCATGCTCGTTTGCTACTCTTCAGACATAAAAAAACTTATGTATGGAGAATTAATTTGTGACTGCATCTTTATGATATAAAAATGCTATCTAAATTGATTGAATCCAAATTTCTAATAACCTGCACAGATTTTAGTTACTGTTGACTGCATAACCTGGTTCACAAAAACATTATTAAATTGTACAGTCTTTTTTTTACTTTTAGTCTTCTAAATTTATTTTGTCTTTCTATTTTTAAGCAACACTAAATCTGATTCATTCACTACTGAAACACGTTACAGCATCTAAGACTTATTTTCTTAAGTAGTATATATTTTTTTACAATTTCTCGGTCGATCTCAATCGAAAAAACCTAATTACATTATTATTATAGATTAAATAATCCTTACTATATTTTAAGATAAATTTCTGGACTAGAATCGTAATAAATTATTATGTTGATTTGGAGCACTTATTCTAAGGCATTTTTACTTAGTTCTAAAAAGAAAAAACGCATTTGTGATCAAATTATAGCAGAACTGAACCTATTTATATTAATAACAAATAGTGAAAGGTTGAGGTGACTACCCTCTACAAAGTAGATTTGAAAGAAAATGAAGCGGTAAAGAGACACGTAGTCTACATGAAGTCACCCTCTGACCAAAGGTCTCATGTGAAGTCAATCACAGATTCATTGCTACTTTTATTGATTATCTCTTTTGGGCTATCCCACTTATACATATGTATATAAGTGAAGCGACATCTACGCCTTTCCATCAAAATAGCAGTGGCACTCGTTCAAACCGTAAAATTTCTGCCACCATCCAGCTAATATTTTGATTTTGATTTTTTATTTTTTAAGTAGCAAACGAGCAATTCACCTCATTTGATGGCTTTAGCATGGACATCTACATCCTTTATAAAATAGGACTGAAGTCCTATCTGAGTTAATACGTGGTTACGTGGCTTCCCTTTACGTCCAAGGTAGTTATCTCGTTTGTAAGTATTATATAATGTTCTATTTTATTTTATTTGGAAAATAATACAGTTTGAAATACTGTAACAAAAATTATAAAGTATACACTGTTATAAAAAATAATTTATGTATTTCACATGAACATATCTTTATAGCTAGTTTCCTTACGTCAATTTTATATTTTTTCGACAAATATTTTTATGAAATATTTCAATGTATGTTTATATGATAGTTTTTACTCTTCGATTTCTTTCTGTTGATCGTAAATTGATAGTGTTTAATCTTAAAACATATCCTTTTCATCTAAAATATTTGTTCCACGACGGGTTATGACAGCAGTGATAGTGACCAGTGGGATTATAAATTATAGCTGGTAAAATTCACAGCGTAGAACACATTTATTTGTAGTTACCTGGGGTTGCGTGGGCGGCGCGGGTGGAGCGGCGGCGGGCTGTGCGCTGGCCGGCAGCGGAGAAACACGCGCCTCCTTGGCCACCTCCATGGCCAACATGTGAGGGCCGAGCCCCGGGCTTCCGCCGCTCACCTGCTGCGGCGTCCGCCTCTCGCACTGCACGACAAACAAAGCATTTATTACTTATAACAAACTTTCATCAATTGATTCAATATAGTCCTGTTAATAGGTGTAAGGCTCCTTTCAGAATGAGGTTTATGTCATAGCCAGCATTGACCGAACGCGGATTGGTAGATTTTATTCAGCTATAGGCATTTTATAAAAAAATACCATCTTTATAGATTTTCTGATGATGTTTTTCTGTTAGTGTTAAACAATTTCTAATAACAAGTTGCATGGTATAGGGGACCAAAACTTCTAACCCGGAATGAAACAAAATGTTACGACTTAGCTATATTTATTTCTAATAATTTAATATTTTATTAAGTATTAAATGATTAGAAATAAATATATCATTAATTTATCAATAGACCCAGACATAACGCTAATATATACTTAGTTGACAAATTCCAATATTTCGGCCTACACCTATATTACATCTACATTTAATATCGCCTCGATGATACTGTGATACTGTTTCGCTGATTTTCAGAGCAATTAACATCTCACTGTGTGGTTACGTAAAGGGTTAATCAACAAGGTAAAGCCTATAATGCAAATATAAAGAAAAAAAAATAACCATAAACAATCCCATAAAACACCTGAGAAAAAAGAAAATTAAATAAGATCCACGCATGAGGTGTTTTAAGTATTATCTGTCTCTATCTACCAGTATCTTAATGACTTGAAGCTTTGTGAATATTTCTTCAATTACAGGGATTTTAAATAATGAGGCACTAAATATTTTCATAATAAAATCATTAGTTGTGAATGTACTTCTGCATTCATTTTGTGGGGTAGTATATTAAATATTCAAAAATATTATGTATATGAAAACAGACTCGTCATTCATATCCGGCTCACCGGGAATCGAAACCGGGACATTGTTAGGCATTGTGCCAACAGTTCGTGTACAAATCATATACAACAGGTTACATTTATTTTGGCATAGTACACACAAATGTATATAAAGGCTGATATACTCATTCTCTAACTATAGAAACAATTTTAGAATATTATACAAAAACTTGTAGAGGCCATCTTATATTACAGCATAAAATTCAGTGCCATGAAATTTATCGCTTGTAATATTAGACGAAAAAATTAGCACAACTAGTCAAGCGATTAATGAGAACGTGAAACACGACTCGACGTTTCCGAACTATAACAAATTATGCACCTTAAAATATCGAATAAATAGCAATAAAAACAGTAATTTAGTCCACTCTGATGAAAAAACAGCCCCGTAGTAAGCAATAAAGTCAAGCACGGAACGCCGTCGTTACGGTTAATTAACACTTTAAATACGAACATTTTTCAATTAAATTTGGCGGCTATAGCCGCACACAGGTGGTGCAACTGTTTATTTCAGTATTTCAAGCGTGGCTCTCTCTTGTCTGTATGCAGTATAGCCGTACTACGTAAAACTTTACTGCGATATATTAGATGGTTGAAGTAAAAGCTTCTTTAGTTTATTTCTTCTCGAGGTATCCACGTATTATTGCAGTAGTGCACCATTATGATATTCTGATGATGATCTATGTTTACCATAAACCAATATGACTAACATGAAAACCAGAGTAATATTAATATTATCATAAAATATATTTTTATAAACTACGATTAATTTAAAACTTGATGGAAAATAGCCGTTGTTATTTCACAGTTTTATTATTTTAGATTTAGCAAACGAGCGCACAAGCCCCCTAGTCTTAAGTGCAGTTGTCTCTAGCCTATGGATATTCACTTCCAATCTCTAAAAGTTTAGTCATGTCTGAGATCGCACGTCGGTCGTTGTCAACGTCGGGAATCGGTCACTTCACTTATAAGCGTAGCCGGCAACTACATACATACATCTCTCGGACCGAAATACAAGAATTGAGAGTTCTACCACCTATTAAGATAAGATAACAGTTCCTAGTAAACTCAGACATAAGATATGTTATGAGTGGGATATATTATTGCCAGCTAACAATTTTCAGCTTTTTATAAATATCTTTTATTATTGCCTTTATTGTTTGAAAATACGCATTAATCAGGATATCAACTGTAAACATAGATATTTTCGGGTCATAAAATTAAATTAAATATCTTGAATAATTTGATACCTAAATAGAATTTCAAAAGCAATAGCAATTTAATATTGTGACAAGAACGTTTTTATGACCAAAGTCATATAAATACGATCATACTTTTGCTCAGCCTTGTTCAACCCTAGGCATATGAACTCACGCTATTTTCTGGTACAACGATATCGAATATTAGGAACCAACTGGCTGAAACAATGCCCACCATTGTGAGCCCGTGACGAATGGCACGGAGAGCTCATTTTTGTATGTTTTTGTGAGTGGCCCGATCGCCGTCCATAAATAATAGGATTCGGATATTGGCCGGAAACATGCACACTGCACCCTAAATTGTGTCAATGATTACTTGTTTATTCTCTATTGTTGAAATTGTTCTAATTTTAAACAGTGACTTACTAAAGCGCACGAACCTTAACATAATCTAAACCAAATACCAAAGTATCTTCACGCATCTATTTATCATTTGTGTTTGTTTAATACACTATGTGCTGTGTATTAAAGCACAAATGCATATATAATTAAATTTTTATTCTTGACTAATTACGTGTCGACAAAAAAGTTTTATTCTTGAAGAATAAACTACTTGATGGTAAGTGGTTACTGCCACCCATTGCACATTCATATCCAAATTCAGTCATTAAAGACCTGTATGAACTCATACATACGCAGGTGCGTCGCTGCTCCAGAGAACTAAAATGGTCACCGCGTTAAGTGTAGCTGTTAACAAAATTTCAAAAAAAAAACTCCAAGATGGATAATAAGTAGTTGTACCTTTCTGGTTGAACTACGTACTCTATCTATAACATAGTTAAACAAAGTAAAAAGACAATGATTTCGTTGCGTAGAACATACCTTCAAAACATATTATTCTGTTTAATCCTTTCAAAAGCCCAAGAACTATTGAATTATAATTTGGCAATGATTATATCTCTGCGATGGAAGGTACAATCAAAATTAAGTTAAATTTTAAACGAATGTTAACTTGATTTCATACGGCGCGGACACTATTTATGACAATTTGTGTCAACGTTTCCGACAAGCATCACAATGCCAAATTAATGTCGTCACTCGTGATTTTCAAAAGACGAACACGACCGTAATTTGTAACTAAATAATACGTACCCGTTAAATGACTTCAAAAAGTACATTGCTTTATTTTTAACCGATAAAATATAATTTGAAACTGGTTATCACATACCTAATAACATTAACAACTATATTAAAACTATAGGTAACTCTGTCATATAACATTTCATTCAAGATGACATATGTTAAAAATAATAACTCATGTTAATTATAGAACCCACACGACATATTTAAAATGAGTTACTAATTAAATTTGCATATAACATTGAATTTTAATGTAAATATAATTTGTGATCAAGATCATATCTCAAATGTTAATCGTAACTGATTATGAAAATCTAATTTGTATAATTCTGACACGACAAGTTTGCGCTCTTGATTTTTTTCAAGTAGACCGGGCGTGAAGCGAGCCTTCGTGAATAATTACCGAGCGGTGACAGCGACACGCCACAGCACTTCCAAAACAACCCGTGGCGAATCCAGCCAGCCGAGATTAGGCAAAAAACCTCACGCCTTCCATTAGCATTGACTTTCGAATGTCAATACGCACGAATTAGGATTTAACAAACGTCAATCGTTGAACGAGAAGAATAAAACTATACGACGGCCATTCGATGCCGCTGTCATTCAATAGTTTGAAACGGTCCGTTTTTAACTGATAACGATATCTAAATTGTCGCGGGCACACTGTGAAATGACCCGAGAGCTCGGTTCGTATTTTTCACTAAATTGCATTTGCTGCAGTAACAGCACAATGAAACACATTTTTTAGTAATTGTAATGACTTAACACCGATTATTGTAATGTGACAGAACTACAGTTCAACTTGAAAAGATTCTATGTCACCCTCTTTAGCTGCTATAAAGTAATTCTTTCTCCAATGGACAGGTGCGGTTGCCCGATACACTTCCAAGCTTGGCGACCCTCTTAGTTTCTAGGATAAGCAACGTACCTACTTATGCCCTCCGAAAAAAAATCAGCCCTGTTTGAACTTAGATATAAATGTCCGTGAGCTGCAGCGATAGTTAAATATGAAGTGGTCTGCACGCTTGTTTGTTATTGTTTTAACACAAAAAAAAACTGAGATCCATACTGCATTAAGTTTACAAACGTTAGTTGGTCATTCAATGTTGACCAAATTGCGAATACGTCCAAACGTCTGGATAATAAATTAATTCCCCCAAATACGGTACACACTGGAAATGCCTTTATAAAATTTATTACATTCCAGCTTCATACTAACAGCAATTGGATAAACAGTTTACAGCTTACGCGAAAAGTTTTATCAACAAGCTGGTAATACACCTTTTATTACACGAGGCTCTCGAGTGGAGAGCATGCAGCGAAGTCGAGCTAAATTGAAGGACGCTCCAGCCGGCCCGCGAGGGACCTGCATCCCAGCCCGCTCCGTTAATGATTAACACAGACGCGGTCCGAGACCAATTACGCGCTGCCGCCACACTCCAAATTAGAAACTATTTTCGCCCATTAGTGGCCAACTTCATAATCAATTATACGTTAAAATTTCACAGCGCTGTTTCGGGAGCTCTCTGTTTGGATAATCGGAGTTTGTGGTCCCACGGCGAGCTATTACGTGGCGGTATGGGCCATAAAGGTTTTTGTTTCGCTACCGGAAAATTTTAATGCACGTGAATGCAGTCCGCGTTGGCCGTATAAAGTTGGAAAGTTAAACTGAACGATTTTCCATTAACGTCTGGGGGTGATAGTAATTGATATTAAACGGATATGTAACATAGCATTGTATGAGTGAGTAAGACAAATCTTGAGGGGTATTCTGAGGCAGACAACAGTAATAGGATTGAGTGCACTCTGCTAATCATAATTCATCAGCGAGATTAAAGAATAAGCGACGCGAAGGGAGCGCGGGAGGATTTGCAGCGCGCCTCCCTGTGTGGGAGAGACAATATGATTGCCACACCTGCGGAAACACCGGTAAAGTAACGAGACGAGAAGCTAAATAATTCAACCAACCACCATTAGCTTAAACTGTGCTCCACCTTGCTTTTATATCGTGCTCATCATAATTATTTAAATGTTCAAATTTGATGAAGTATGTATGTAATACACAAAATTAGAATACAACATGTTTAGTTATAAAATATTATATTTTCTTTTTCATGATAAAAATAAGTATATCGACAAAATAAATCTGTTTTCTTAATAAATTTAATAACTATTAAGTGTTTCATAAGAAAATATCCGATTGACGCCTGATATAAAAAACGCTTCTAATGTAAATTTATATTATGAATTTTTAAGCAGCTTCAATTATATAAATAATATAAAAATATTACAGCGAGAGGAAGACATTAATTCAAATGATAGTAATGTGTATTAGTTTTTCATGAACATTTCTAGTAAACTTCAAACACTTCGTTTCTAAATGTCAAATGTCTTCTACATGTCTGTTTGTCCGTCTGTCCGTTTTTCTCTGTTAGTATGTGACAATCATGTAGCTCGAAGATTATTAGTAATACGTATGGCAAATTTGGAAAGTAAGTGTTTTACATAATATAAAAATGAAAAGTTAAAAGTGGTGCGTGCACCTTAAATGTAAATAAGAGATGACAAAAGTAGGTTTCAAAAAATGGTTCTCATATACCTATTATGTGTAAAGCTTGTGGAATTACTTAGAACGTAGCGGTTTTTTTTATTTATTTCTATATTGCCAACCGAATTGAAGTGAGTCAATAATATTTTTTGTCAAGTAGAGCAAACATTCTCGTGGGTGTTACCACGGCACTTATTTAGCAGATTGCTTTCCTTTAAGTTGTTCTTTAATCTAGCAATGGCCGGAGCGCGTCGGCCGAGGCTTCGTTTCGCACCCTCTCGCGCGAATCTGCACATCCGGTGACTCTATCCGTATGTTACTAGCATTGTTTGTTTTCCCACACATACTTAACAGTATGAGTCATGTTCAGGAAACTTCTTCTATCGTAACGAGAAACTCGCTTATGTGTTTTCAATTAATAAAACTAAAAAAATACATTTTACATACTTCTCGAACTTCTGTTTGAATGCTTCGATTTGTTGTACATGCAACAATAAATGGACTTGATAATGAAATGATCATAAACAATAATTATTTACAATGGATATTTTTATGAAACAAGCCGAAAATATATCAACTACTACATTGAAAACTGCCTGAACCGCATTTCAATAAAAAATAGATTTGATAAAAGTTGCAAGCCTAATTACTTTCGTAAAGCCACAGATTGATCAGATTAAATCAGTTTATATGAACACAGAGTTAGAGATAGACCTCCCGTAGAACGGCAAGTTCTGGTTGTCATACTTGGATCCGCGGGTCTGTTACCGACGATATATTGACTGACTGATATTTTACCAATGATGTTATAAATCTTTCAGTCATTACATCACTTCTGTTCGTGAATTGATTTTGCCTTTAACATGAAATAAATATTTAAATATGCTTTATTGCTTTAGACTTATACTCGTTACACCTGGGTTAATAAAGATTTAAGCTTCCCATCACACTTTAAAATCTGGTTTGCTCGCATATCAATACTAAACCGATCGTTTATGGGATAGGTCCGCAAACTAATGGAAAACGCGAGCTCGAAGCGAAATTTCGTTAATATCAAACCGACCATATTGGATTACTGACGACACCCGCCCGCCGCAATAATATAACGAAATTCAAACATTAATAGGCTCAAACACAATCACGGATGGCCACATAATCGAGTTAGCTGCTATTCGGTTAAACCCCTATCGCGTAATCTGCTCCATTGTCTGACAGTCGTTGCGCTGATCATGGGGGCCGATTATTGTGGCAATTTCGTGTTTATTGTTTTCAGGTGTCTCCTGTCAACCGACGTCCTGAAGGAACCATACAATGTCCTCTAAACAAGCACCATCTTTGAATAGAAACGTTCTCGTAAAATGTTATTGTAAACGTTTATTACACGAGTTAAATCGATTCACGCTACCATTATTTTGAAAGAACTGAACTTCAATGCTGGATTTATGGTAGATCAACTGACAATATCATAAAAGAAAACGCCGCCGTGGGTAATAAACAAAGTCCGTGGCGGCAAAAGTAAACTGACACTAAGGTGGAATATAAGTCTAGGAAGTTAAAAGTTTTACCTCAGTGCAATGCAAGAACAAATAAGTAGATAGAAGAAGCGTCAAAACTGCCAAAAACAAAACTATAAAGTTTGCTTTATCACGAAAAGCTATTGCTTTATCTATTTGAGCTGTCGAACTCTATTTGGTTTGAGAAACTCGCCTTTTACAACCCGTATGAATCTACACGCTTTTCTTTATCCCCAACATTTTCGATATGATTAACGAATGATAATACTACTTTTATCAAGTTATACTGCTATCTACATTCAATATAAAGTATATAATTTTTTATGTTAATACTATTATGAAATTAAATATACAACTCTTTTGCAATAATAAGACGTCCGTGATTTCTAATACTACAAGTTAGCTATTTTATCAACTTATTCCGATTTCATTCGATTAATATCTTCTGATATTGATACTTTTATTATTAACCTGGTTGAGAGTGGTTATTACCGTTTCTTACAGATTACAATGGCATTATAAATCCCTATAAACTTTCTTAACGCCATTATTGAAGAACCGTGTATTTGCACATTGAGAATATCCCGAATGAAGAGGCTATCTACTAAAGTTTAATATTTTTTTTTTCATTGAAATATAATAAAGTTTTCAGTTTTACTATTTTTTGTTCAATATTTACCAATTTCAATTTTGTCGTCGCATTATGTAAATGACGACGTTTTACGATGTAAAAATTCAAAAATTGCATTGGTGAGAATAATATGATGGTTTATAATTGAAACACGTTATCGTCAACATGCATTTAAAATATTTTAAAACACACATTGTTTAGTAACTTAAGTACAGCATACTAAATAAGGGTATGAGCTGTATAATATTTTACTAGCAACTTTATGTAGAGTCGATAAAGTCCAAAATGGTTTTACGATTACTAAAAAGATACAAACGATGCATGTTATCGTAATACGAGAGTAACGCCCGATGTAACATTAGCCGGAGCATATACTGCTGAAGTTTTATAACATTATAAAACAAACGTCTCAAATTAATTATGAGACATGCAGTCATCATCCCTATTGGTCGTAAAAAATCTTTGATAGCAGTTGTAAAATGGTCCAAATCGTTGTCGTGATAATTTGTGACGCATGTTTACGGATATATTTATGACGATAAACTTGTGTAATAAAATGTTTTCAGCTTTATGCCCATGATGAGTTAAGGATAGTTTTAGAAGATAAAACTGTTTCAAAGTCGATTGAGATCTGCTCGAAATTAAGGATACTCTTATTTTCTGCCTTATAAAAACGATGTTTGAGCTTCTGTTGTTCATTGTACTACGTAACGTGTGCTCACGATTAACACTTCTCACTACCCATATTTCATACTAGTTGCATTGACTGTAGCAATAGTAAAACTGCAACGAAAAAATATCCTAATGATAGATAAACTATCCTACGTTTCGATTTTTTTACATTAAGTTCCATATCACGACACGCAAAACTAACTATATTTTTACGCACTAAACTACTTAGGAGGGTTGTTACTAGCTAACAGTTATATTACCTATCTCGAGCACATTGAGTCAATTACCATTATTAACACTATATTGGACCACATGATGAGGTACAAAAGCGGAATTATGCCTATGTATAAACTGCACACACATAAGTACCAAGTTGTCACTTAGCATTGGGTGGCGTGCACGTCCGTTCACTCCGAGATTAGTTCTAGTAAATCCTTTCGCCAGATGAACAATGCCAAATTAGTAAACACAACGCGAGGCGGCAGGCCAAAGTGAATTAAAGCAACTTGGAGCCTATTACGTGAAGTGAGTTATAAAATAAACCCGCGGCGAGTAAGTTCATACATTACAAGCCGATAACCAGACGAGACTTCTGAGACACAAACCAGTCCCTTTTAGTGAAATTGAAAACTTTTTCTGTTACTCATACCGCGACCGCGACACCACTCCTTTTAAATCAATTGGCTTTTATAATTAACTTACTCCATTATTGGAGTGCACTCCCTCGTTACGTCAATTAAAATTCAATCGAGATGTAAATCTAGCCATTACGAACGAGTTTTTCTGGCAGAAGTAATCTAATAAATTGGTCGAGAGATAAGTGCTTCTTACTTACTCGTTCTGACTAAGAATACATTAAATCTATTCATAATTGCATCGTTTAGTTGATTGGCTTATCGACTTTAGTGCTCGCTTCTACTGGTATTTCAATTCGATATTCTTATTAACCGTACCTCAAGAACCAATTAGACATATAGTAGTCATTATCATTATGATCAACGCTTTAGAATCCCACTGCTGCGCATTGAGCTTCGCAGATGTAGACGTTTCACTATTTTTTATGTACAAAATTGTCAGACATATAGATTTGGTCATAATGCTTTTCTTCGCCGTTAACGCTAATGTTCAACGCACACTATTGCCGAAAACTGTAAATAGCCGGAAATTTGATTAAAGACACTCTGAGTGGACGTCGCAAATTTTCTACTAGGCTATGGAATGTTAATAGCCTGGTAGCCTATTTTAAAAAACGGTCAACAAAAAAACATTCTCGGGTGGAAATGTTTCACGGGCCTTCTAGTAGCAATATTCCTTTGGCGCTTCACCGATACAAAGGAACATTAAGCCCTATCTCTCCTTCCTTTATTTGTTTTTAATAGACAAAAAATATTAAATCTTGACCCAATTTTCGAAAACAATTCACTGACAATTTGGCTACTAAAGCCTATCTCTACCAAGTGGAGTATACCCTATCCCGCCCCAGGTTTGCATAGATACTCATATCGCGTAGTGAAGTAATACTGCACTTCTCTGATTAAGACAATTATTCAATTTACTGGCTTGTATTCCATGTACTTAATATTACAACAAAATTGTCGATAACATCGATAACATATATCCCTTAAGTAATATTGGCTTATTATTGAAACTGTCTCAGTGTGTGTCAATTTTGTCATTATGCAGTCACCCTCGCTAATGCAATGAAGATCCTCCCTATCTAGGGAGTGCCACTTTTACCTAATTCTCATTAAACATTTATTGGCTTAGACAATAGCTATCGGAAGGTATCGGACTCCATGTTTTATTTATGACCCCTTATAGGATTGCTATTTTCACGGTGTTCCGACAAATATTACACTTAGGCGCGATTCAACAATACAACAAAGTTTCCTAAAGTAAGTGCTTTCGGATTATAATTATTCTTAATCCTCTCTAAGGATAAATTTATGATTATTCGACTATGCAAATCCGAGTTTAAGCCAAACTTGGGCTTACAAACATTAAGTTTAAACTAACAGGACAATTATGGAATTAATATTTCTAAC
>DWON01006269.1:0-14028 GCA_018251015.1 Phocides pigmalion okeechobee
GTTGTTTAATTGTCGATAGTTTTAAAACTAATGATGCAATTGTGATAAAACTTTATATTTATACTAGTTATGAGTCAGTTAACACGTACAGCCTTTAATGAGCCCGCTATCCCCCCTCCAACCCTGCCATTCCGCGGACTTAAAAACGCACCCTCATATGTACGTAGTCCGACGCAGCTAAGCATTACATCAAAATGGTAGCATTATTCTCTCATCTTACAGAGACAAAACTTTAATGTTATATATGAAGGACATCTATCTTTTTATTCCAATGATAGCTGAATAACATTTTACTATTCGTAGACAAAATCTCCTGATAATAACGTTGTATGATAACAAAATTAATGCTTGGAACACAGTCTGTAGCTGCAATAACATATAATTTAATATAAGAATTGTTCGTCAGGTAATGTCGCATCCTAGGAGTCAGGCAACCGTGATAGCACGGTCGCAAGGTCGCGGTCACTAAGAATCGAACACTTGTACATACATATGTTTAATGCACTGTTTTTTTATATTATTTTTGCCTTCTTAGTAGTTCAGGATTTATGTTGAGCCTGCACTCAAAAGATTGTATTAATTATTTTGATAAGTGCCAGGGACTCAGAAGCCCTAATCGGGCAGCACATTGATCAGGGCTGCATAATTGGCCTCCTTCGTCCACGACAAACGTTTATCGACGGCTTCGGCTTTTTGCCCGCGTCGCGTCGAGATATCTTCAATGACGCCGCTCCTCACTACGTATCGATGTAATGCAATTTCATTCAGTTCAATTAAGGATAAGAATTTTTGATTTTGCGCCAGAGATAAAAGCCGCTCTGTACGACCAGACTGAACCGATGACGGAAGAGAAAAACAAACAAATTAAATTTACACCAATGTCTGTATATTAGCATTAGCACTAATGTTTTATTGGGTTTCGTTAAAACAATTTGTCAACTGACGTTTGTACCTCACCTTATCTAATCTAACTGAAATTTAATTTTCGGCATACCTGCTCCACTGGTATCGAAGCAACAATCAGTTTATCTATACGTATAATAAAAAAATAAGTGAGCTGTTTGTTCATCGTATATTCATTAAAAATCTTATTAAGTAATCGAATATAATCTTTATCATGTTATAAATCACATGATATGGTGGTTGAGTGACAAGATAATATATTGTCAAATATATTTATTCTGCACAAGTCTTGTTACGTGTTATTTTCAAGGGTTGAGGTAATAAAAGACATAAGTATAATGCCTTCCCTTCTGACGACAATTGGTATTTTTATATATAGGATATAAGAGTACATACGAGTTCCCTTCACTAATACCAGTTCCAACGAGATAAATGTGATATTAAATTCTTTTCTAACCCGATCGTTGTCTCCGGCACCATATTATTATTACGTAGCTCAAATGTCTCATGAATTAGTTCTAATAATACTGACGAAATTGTCGGCATAATGTAATTTTATGATAACATCTGTTAGGTTTTCTATGTACCTAAATCGTAGCTATGATAATTTTGTAGAACGCCGTAATTCAAATGATTTTATGCAAAACTTTGCGTGTCAATTTCTACTATACGAAGAAATACATAATAGGTATAACTTAGCAAACGTTACGGTAACACGAAGCGATATTTATTATCTACTGAAAGTAAAGTGTACGGGAATATTATCCACTGTACAAAATTATGGCTATAGTCACGTTCAGAGCCTATATAAATGTAACATTAAGCAGAGGAATTCTCAGTCAAGAAAATTCTAGTTATTATACTAACGTTAATGTTACTTGTATATTGTATAGTGTACTACATTATGAAACCATCAAATGCGTCGTAAATATTTATTATTGAAGACATTATTAATCTATGTTAATAATACAAATATAATTTATATGCAATTATTTGTGTATCTAACAGGAACTGTGTGCAACTATTTAATTTCCAGTCTATTTGACGTTGGTTTTCCGTGGACTGTAGAGATTATATGTTTATTACCAAGTGGCCTGCGCGCATGTTCGCTCCTCTTCCAATATAAAAAAATAAAAAAAGTTATTCAGGACATTTCCTAGTGAATTTTGTCTTGTTTTTTATGAAATCTGACAAAATTCATCATATCATATTTATCTTTGAATCAGTTGTCGGAGTGTCTCTTCACACAGGCTAAGGTTCAATTATCGTTACATCCACATGAGTTAAGTTATCCTTAACTTACAAGAAACTTTAGATAAATCCTGTTTTAACGTAAGTGTAAACTACAGCCAACATAATACCAGATAATCAATAATCCATTCATACCACCTACTTTGTTTAATCTTATCGTATAACTTTTCACTTGAGTGAGAGAGAATGATATGTTCTCAAGATATCGTTACAGATGTTTATGGGCGTTGTGACAATTTTCCATAAGATGGACAGCATGCTTTTGAGATATTTCAATTTCATAAAAAATATATAAAATATGAAACGTAACTTTTTAATTTTCATTATTGCAACGTAGCGTTTTAATTTACAAGATCACTTTTATGCCCCAGTAGTGTATCGGTCACAACAATTATAAAGACATATTATAAAGAAATATAAAGAATTATAAACAAGTGTACATATATTAAAACAGTAAACATATGACCGTCGCTTGTGAATCACTGAATTCCTCGTGGCGCTATAGCGTTATATTCCACTAAGCGTGACAAAAGAACAATCATCGTCTTAAGTCGTCGATTGTTATGTTTTCAATGTGATTTATTATTATACATATATATAAAAATCCGGTGTGCGTGTTCGTAATGCTTCTCGTTGTAATCGGATTGACCTCATTAGATTTTTTGTATATTCATCAGTTTATCTACCTAGTAGGAGATATTGTTATCGAAATTTAAATAAATGATTTGTGAATACCTACCATAACGTATTTTTAGCTCCCTTCTTTTTCGATTCCAATTAAAATCCTAAATATTGGAGCTGAATATTTACGATTTAAATTCGGTCGACATGCGTATAGAACACTCATAAATACAAACTTAACTTATTTGACTTAACTATTAGTAAGATCTAAATAATAATGAATACTGTTACTTCTGTTGCCAAAACAAATTTCGAACTATAATTCGTTGAACTTAGGCCTCTTCAAACAAATGCCACCAGTACTACAATTATTTCTGTAAGGATTATTCTAGCATTAATATTACTTCTTTTTTAGAATAATAGCGTGAATATGTAATTGTTTCTTTATTGAATGTTTTTTCCGGTATTTCACCAGTCCTAAGTTTCTGAATTTTTATTATTTTTGACTTGTATTAAATTTTATAAATTTTCTTAAAGTTCTATATGATTAACAAAGCTGTATGTTTTATTGGTATGTATCCTAATGTCAACTTCTGCACGAGCAAAACCGCAGACAAAAGCTTTCAACAATAACATTGTTATATTATAATAATGAATTATACATAATTCAATATACACTGTACAAAAATCCAAATTAATTGAATTAAAATCATAATTGTTACAAATACTAAATATATCAAATGGAAACTTTAGCTTCAAAGGAAATTATTGAATAATGTAGCTAATATAGAACGATGGAAAGAATATATGTTATTATAACTTTACTTACCGTAATCATTTTCGAACGGCCCGAGGATAGAACAATTTACTTAATTGGCATCAGGCGTAATTATCTCTCAAGAATACGAATTAATGAAAAAATGTACAATTGCTTTGACATTAAAAGAACAATAGCATTAGAATATAATGGTACAATATGATTTAAGAGACTTAGTATATTTTTTAGCTTTGCAATATAAAAGATATTATCAGTCACTGTTACTGTAAAAAAAATCGCCTGAACTTCGCGACATACATAACACATATGCTGAAATTAGCAACTACTGTTTCGCGACAAATTATAGTGTATTATTAATCTAGGAAACAAATTGTCACGTACAAACCTAACATATAACTTATAAAGCACAACACAGCGCCGTTTATCACAAGGTAGCATTGCCCACAGGAATAGTGGCATTCCAACAGTATTCAGGCATAGACAGCGTCGCATTCTCCATTACGCAGAGTAGGTAACTGTCTAAGGGCTTTGGGACTCGAGAAAAGTGACTTGTCTCAAGTGTTTGACTAGGGCCCGATTACCTATTAAGCAGTAATAGCAACTTAGCAACAGGCAGCGGCCTAGCAGATAATATAGTCCTGGGTAGAAATGTTTCAGAAACGACAAATACGTGTTCTTAGAATGCAGTTGGATTGTGATTGGGATGCCTTATAGCTTAAACGGCCTAATGGATTGATACGATGTCATTAGATTTATCTTAGTTGTATGAGTAATGAAAACTACACAATTTATATTTATTATAAAAACCTCATGGATATTCAATAAAAGCAGTAAATACCCAATTCAGAAGATGTGTAACATTTAGTAAAAGTTTGTCAACAAAATGTAAAAAATCCTGTGCATAGTTACGTGAATCTCTGGTATTTTTTATTTGCTCTAAAAACGCAGTTACGTCAACCTCCAGCTTTTTTTGCTCTAAAAATGACTTGTCTTGCTATACACTTACAAGCGTATATTGCGCTCGTATCGTCATACAATTCTGTTACATGATTTCCTTTTGATTATAAGAGTGTTTATATAACAGAAAGATGATACAGACAGCAGAGGCATTCGCATGAAACGCGAAGTTACCCAATGGAGAAAGTATCATCAAGAGTAGTTGCATTAATCAATAAATACATTAACGGAAATATAACTGTTATTCTTGATTAGAACTCCTATTAACCATAATTACCTACTATTTATATTTTTATATGGTTTTTACGTAATTCTTTGCTTTTAATTATTTCTGAGACTTAGGTAACCAGAAAATAGTTTCTTTCTTTCAATACCGCATTTGGTAAAATTGTTTCTTTCAATGAAGGAGGTAGCATCGACACATACATTTTTAGTGTAAAAAAAATTATCAATCCTTGCGTTTGGTGGAAAAGTTTTAGTTGCCAGCTTATGTACATATGAAGCGATCATTCTAGTCTTCAGAAGAAACGAATTTGTAATTGATTTCTAGTGTGACTTCTATATGGAGTTTGTTTCAGATGTCGGTGGGCAGAGTGACCATTACCTTCAGATAAACTGCAAGGAACGCGCCTTTAAATCCTTTGAGTACAAGAGAGTGCATACTCATGTGCTCCTTCAGTTAAAAATGTCTTAAAGACCAAACTTAAATTTGTTTCCGACAAAAACTGTTTCATTATCGGACCATTAAGGCTCATTACGCCGTAAAGCCAATAACGAGAGTCGTTTGGACTGCAAGTGTCATAACCACATTTGGAAGCAGTTTAACACTTTCCTTGCGGCGTACAACACTGCTTTGTGTAACGCGCTTGCGACTTGTACACATCCGTCTTGTACGTACAAATTTACACGTATATGGATTGCGGGTGAACATAAGTGCTGTGTTTACCTCAGCGCTACGAGACTGGAAGCAGACATTACGTCTGTGCATTCGTAGATGATACACAGATGCTAAAACATACAATATTTTTGTGATTTATCGGCGCATCTTTAGTCTAGAGAAATAAACTACAATTAAGTTCCCGCCTCCCGCAACGCTGACCCGATCTAAAATATGAACACCGCAGTCAAAGTGTTAAGGTGATGGGTAGGTAGTTTGTGTGGGAATGTGTGTCACTGTGCAGCGGTTGTGACGATCCGATGTGCCGTTATGTTCGACACTTCGCGGCATATAGCGCCCGATACAATATAAACTAGATCGACCTTTTCAAAGAATACCAAACTTCCACTACTTATTTGCTGGTTGACTAAACGTTATAAACCGTCGTAAGTTCCACGCTGAGATATCATTTTGAGACCATTTTAAAATAATCGATACTTTTTGTACACAGAATCCTTCTTATTATGCAGTAAAATACATTTCAAATATACGGTATAATCGGTTTTTTTCAATAAGATTTGTTGTTGTTTTAGTACACTTGATTTAACTGATTACTAAAATGCTTTGGTTTGAACAATATTTTTAGGAAATATATTTTCTTATGTAATCTAATATATAAATGGACATAAGTTGATGTGCCCTAGTTTAAAGGACTTGATAAAACAGACAGATTTTTCGAGGTTTTTGCTCAAGATAGCAACGGATTTGTAATCGATATTTAGGTAGGTGTCCATTTCCAGTTGGGGTTCAGGCGAACTACATGCTTGATTCCTATATCTATTACACTAAAAAAGTAATTAATTTAAGTGGATCTTCAGGTTAGGGTGCTACATCAATCAATGACACGATCGATGTCGATCAATATCATCGATTCGACAATCAGCCGCGTAGGTGTGGTATCACCTTTAAATCAAATATTTACACGAAGGCTATTGTACCTCAAATAATACCAAATTGATTTGGTATTTGTTTTTGTTCATACGACTTTCAATGAAAAGCTGCTGCTTTTTACTCGGTAATATTCGTGGAGTATTCGTATTGTGCCGTATACGGCCATTGTAATTCGAATATTCGCAGAACATATAAGTACGTGTTGCATCCCCTTAATGAACCGAAACAATGGAATTGAAAAATTAATATTCGTGGAAAAACGTAATATAAACATTCATAGTTCCTTGTAAAATATCTTAATTGAATATATGCATATACATGTATATTAAGGAAAAATAAACCGGAATTACCCCTTAGTATACAACATACTAAGGTGGTACATAGTAAAGGTAAGCAGGTAACCGCTGGATGCAGAGGGCATAGAACCCGTCAGAGTGGCGGCACCTGGGGGAAGCCTATATCCAGCAGGGGACACGTAAAGGCTGATGGATGGATGGATGCAACATACGCTAGACAAATAAGAACGAATAAAATTTTATAGATAAACAGGTGCACGTGAGAGCTAGGGTGTTAAGTTTTCTATTAAGAGACCTCCTTTCTCGTATTTATTAATCTCGAAGATAAAAACTTCTTATATTTTCAATCTCATTTTTTAATATTTATCTGTCTATTTATTGCAGGTAAACTTCGCAACGGCTAAACCGATTTCGACTGGCTTATTACTGACGGAAAGCTGATGGTTTGCGGAGAATATAGGCTTTTTTATGTTATACAAAGTTTTAGGGTTACGTAAAAACAATCCATAAAATGCAATATGGTTATATCGATTTTGACGAAAATTTCACTAGTATATAGCTGTTAGGTATAAAGAGTAAATAACGTTAAGTTTATTTTAAAACACGCGAATTAAATAGGTGGCACAGCTCGTATATAAGCCCAATCTGTATAAATAGTGAATTATGTATCTTCTATAAAATACGGGGCTTCTTTAAATAACAAAATATCACGAATGTGCAGCAGGCAATATATAAAATGTACATTAATTTAACATAAATGCATTAAAAAACTTATTAAATATTGCTAATTTTATTAAATGTTTTACCAACTTTTTTAAGTTATAGCCAAAGCATTACGTTCTAGTTACGTTTTTACAAAAGTTACGTACATGGATTAATGTTTGTAATTAAAATTTATAATTCATTGCAATTAATTCGTCTTATTAATATTATTAATTGTACAATTATTCTCGCTTTATGAATGCATTCTTTTTATATTCTCCAACGCATTTTTTTCTCAATCAAGCGAATATTTTGACTTCAATGCTAAACGTAAATATTTTCTATGTTACGATTTATGAGGATTGGTAAATGGTTGTTCAATGTTTATTTATTATCGTAATCCATGAGCTTCACTTATATAATAATAGGTTTAATAGTAACAATGCCAGTATTAGAACTTGGTCACATTGGCTTTCGAGTCAAAAAAACATGTTCAAATTATATTCCTCTTCTTGGGGGATACATTAAAACTAACTCCATGTCAGATATTCGCCAATGTTCAATAATTTTAGTTTATTACTTATTTTAGTTTATTATTAAATCCCGGCAAGGATACATCACGAGACTACCTGTTAAGCACTCTTCTGAATTAATTGGGCATACGTAAACACATTCATACAAAGATAAGATGTGTGTTAAAACATTTATTATTGTATAACTTAGGAAGGGGAATTTCAGTTAAGAATAAACTTATATGCATATGGTCGCGTTATATTCAACATATCTTCCTACATTACAACCTTTTACTAATACATACATTAAGACCTTTTTAACAGGTAATAATAGTTACAATTACCAGCAAACTAAAAGCTATTATTAAAATAAATTGTAATTTAATGGAAAATACTGCTCACGTTTTTTTCTATCAAGGAACTGACTAAAAAATCTTAAATACATACTGGTGTTGTCCGTATTAGAATCGCCAACTTAGAAAATATTCTTCGTTGACTTAACATCAAACGCTTGAGGTCAAAATGGAAAGCGTAACGAATACTAGGCTTCGTAACTATATTACCTATCGACGCATATAGGTTTTAAGCGATACCGGATAGTCGACACTATACTATTGATTTGCATTTTATTTTCCTGCTAGATTAAACGCAAATGAACGTGTAGACCACTAAATGTTGGGTGGTCGCTGCAGTACAGAAACATTCAGTCAACCTCTAACAAAACTGAAGTTCTATGCGAGGTCTGCGAAAGAGATATGTTATTACTCATGAAATCTAAGATGATTTCGCTTATAGGTGTATAAGGCATCCGCACTTCTATAATCACAACACAACAATAGCATCAGGAGGAATTATTTATAGTTTTCATACTATTTAATAATAGACATAATTAATGTAGCTAAAGATATGTACGTACCTTACTTAAAATCTAGTAAAAGTTAACATAAAAACTCATACACTTCACGATACTTTCCTTTGAACTCCCGCCGTGTATACGTTGTTTCTTAAAAGAATATACTTATAATTACCATCTAGTTGTTGCTAAAACATTTTCTACCTCAACTTTTCCTTTGCTTGCGAATCATAATATTGATAAACATATTAATTATGTTTAACTCAAGATTCTTTCTAATTTTCTGATATTGTAAGATAGGAAATTGATTTTAATTAAAAAAAAAAATATTATATGTTATTCTAGCAAACAAACTATCTACCTGCTTTTCATTGAAATATGATATTCTATATAATTTAAAAGTCCGGAAGACTTCCAAAACTTTTAATTTTATAATATTAATAAGATGAAATGCGAAAAGAAATTCACCGCAAACATCTGAATAACTTCTTCGGAGGTCAGTTGAAGGCTGTTAGTTTATATAAATTATATTATTTACCTTACTTACCAATAACATGAAAATATGATGAAATAGGAATCAGCAACTTTCACCCGGATAACTGATCCCAAACAAGACTGTATTCAAGACTACGGTGATCAGATTAGGTATATAAAAACACACATATTTATAAATACCAATTAAAATATTTTTTTACGCAGACTCGTTTTCATCAAACAAATATACAAATATTGTAGAAATGGACAACGACCGGCGTAGCAGTTACGGCCTCTAACCACTAGACCAAGAAACAGTCAACAGTTAATAGCTAAGGTTAAGTCGGTGTAATTAAGCGTTTATGAATAAGAGGGTAGGTGTGACTTATACACGCAGCCATTAAACTGTGAAATGGAAAGTGGAACGTCGAACAAATATGTGCAACGGAATTTCGAACGTAGCCTCGAGCGGTCGGTGCAATACGCGTGTAGTGGTTGCATACATTAAAAAGCTTCCGATTGCAGTCTCTTTATTTTTAACCGAAAATAAACAGCGGAATTTCGTAATTACTTTCGACTTAGTTCATGCTGTGTTTACATGAATGTGCGCTTTATCGTTGGGCAAGATACATGTATTTTCTTTAGTAGTTTCATCTAGTAAACCAAGGGAAGAAAATTGGAACGCATAATTATTTCACGTCAGCAATTTAACATGATGACAAACGAGTAACAATATTTTTCTTAGTATTAGTTAGTGGTAGTTACAATTGGCCCTATTTAATTATCTACCATACAATATTTAACAAAATTTAATAAAAAGCGTTAAAAAAATTCGTTCAGAATAATTCCATTTCATATCGAGATGCGCACATGGCACCTAATGAACTCTGTGTAGTACCTACCTGGGCAAATTCAATTGATATGCATGCATGCATAATGTCACAAGCATGTAGCGATGTCGCCGGCGCCTCGCGGTCATCGACCATAGCGAAATTAATGTCAAACGCGTCTAAGAGAACTTGAGAGAGCACATTATAGGTAAAAGGGTACTTCAACATAACTAATTACTTATTGATTGAATAGAATTCTTGTGAAGGCTGAATTACTTAAAGATCTCATAAACTCTTTAAATATGACTAATTATGCAAATGCAGCAATCTTATTCTGGTATTTTTTATTATTACCAATGTATACAAAGACGAACGTTCAGACTTATATCATATGTAGTGATGTATATGCGTGTGACTGTTTACTCTATCGTAGTATAACAATATTAATCTTGGAAAGAGTGTAATTATAAATTACAATCTATTATGTAGAGATTCTGCTATCTAGGGCATACTAAATCTATAACCTTACTAAGAAAATGAACATACTTTATTACTTAATAAGAGGAATATAAGCAATACAAGGGCAGCTTAAAAATATCTAGAGAACAAAATAAAAACAGCTTGAGAAAGCAAGCGAAATAAAAGATAAGTAGCCTCGAAATGTCCAGAGTGCTTTCTAGCAACTAGTAACAGATCTGCTAATTAACTGCAGCTGCCGTGAGTCATCATACAAAGAGGTAACATAAAGTATAGCATAGTTAATAATAGGAGCTTTCTAAATATTCAAAACTAAATGCAATGATTCAAAAGTATAGCAAACTGATTTGTTTTTGTCTGATCTGTTCAAATAGGAGTGAATTGCAGTATTTATATTTATTTTATCTGAGCATTAATTTCCAAATGTATTGGACAAATTTCCATGTTTAAATGCAAAACTATGTTATACTATGTAAAAACTTAATATTACTGCTACAGTAAGTGTGGTTAGAGAAGGTTATTTATATAAACTCATTAATGGAGAAACTGGTACTTAGAGTAAATGCACAATAACAGCAATAAGATTATGAAATTATATAATTATATACATAGTTAATTGATTTCAATCTAACTTTCCCTACAATAAAACAAATTGAACACAGCAATGCATGTTTCATAGCAAAATAGCTTATTTTCAAATGAAAGACTACTCTCCTGAAATTCCATCAGACTTGATGTATCAATTATATACTCAAACTCAAGAAACCTCTAACAATGGTTCTTGTTGATTTTAATTTGAAAAATTATTACATCTGGTACTAAAACTGGATACAATAGGTTTATTATGGACATGCTTCCAAACATTCATGTAATTGAAAAAATATAAAAAAGTAAAATTATTTTTTGTTACTAAAAAATAACTCTTTTTTGTGTATACATAAACAACATAACTTTAAAAGTTTGTTAAAGTTTGTGTAGTTAAATATAATCATAAAGTTGCATATTATGTATTATGTTAACAATTTTATTCTAACATTCTATTATTCTTTTTGATTCATAGCATAATTCATGGTCAGATTCAATAGTTTAATACCACTGAAATATTGCACAATGGAATATCAGGCAGTTATTTTAAATTGTTGCATCATTAGCATTGATAACCCAAATAATTGAGATGACATGGTGATTAAGCCCCTGGGTAATTTTGTGGAATACTGGTATATTTTATTTTAATACAATAACCATTTATGAATTTCTGTAACCATATTTATATTATTTATCATGACAGGTTCTCCATGCCAAGGCACAATGTACAGGCCTGTTAGATTGGCATCAACGAGATAATAATAAAGCCAGAGAACCAGACAATAATTCCACAATTATGTGAGAATATGAAAACCAAATTTAAAGTGGGCATTGGGTGTAACTCTTTAAGTCATAATGCTGGAAATTGAACAAAAAACCTGAACATACTCTGCCGTGCTGCTCTATGGGGAATAAAGTGGTTCTTATTGAAGTAAAGGTGTGTAAGATTTTATACAGGGGATATTTATATTAATTGACTTATTCTTAAAACTATTTATATATGTAAAAATTATAAATATTATTTTGTATTTTATGAAAAAACCTCAGTAAAGTTCAGTCAATTATGACTGTGACCTTTTTAATGTCCCATAGCCGAGTATAGGTCTATCCCTTCATCAGCAGGAGGCATTTTATTTCATCAGGCACCAATACAAATACAAAAAACGAAAAATCGGTGTGAGGGATAAAAGACATAATTTTATCTGTCACACTTTTTGAATAAAAACATAAGACTTTCAAAATATTTATTCATAGATTATAATGAAATAATCAAAGCAAAGGTAAAGTAACACTTAATTATGAGTTATAAACAAGGGATGAAAAGCTTACCTCTTTAATGGTGTCCAACTTATGCTTCACGTCAATATCAGTATCTGGAGGTATTGGTGCAATTACATACTTGTTCTCTGAACCTTCTACCTTGAGCCCTGCTGGCGACACATCTTTACCCAGTGCATTATTTCCAGCCACAGGCATTTCTAGTGCGTCTACGGGTGGCTTGCTTGGACCACGAGAAGACGATACCGAAGGCGCTAGGTCGAATTGAGGCCTTTCTAATACTTTCATGCTCATATCTTCATCAATCTTAGCCCGCAGACGGTTCCTGTCTTCCAGTAAATGTGGATCATCCCCTTCTTCCCCATGACGAACGATTCCCACCACTGGAAACTCTCCAACTTCATTCTGAGCGAGGGGAGGCGGCATAAGGAGCTCGGGCCCAGCTTTCTGGATTCGTTTGTACACATTGTAAACACTGTCGTTCACACTAGTTGAACTTTTAAATTCTGGCAAGTAAAACAGTGCGCCTAGCCACACAATTCCGAATGTCAAAAGTACAGAAACAATCAAATATTTCTCTCGAAGTCGAAACGACCTTCGAGATATGGACGGCACGGGGACCCCATTCACGAAGCGCTGGTAAGTAGGCAAAATCCCCGTCATGTTTACGTCAACACAAAATCTATCTAATATTCTAAATAATAAACAGTGTCAATTTATGATTGACGACCGTCAGCCCGTTACCAGCGGTCGCCATTAAAGAACTGCCAACTTGAAACTTGATGTTTCCCAATCTGCCGTGAAAAGGTATGGGTTACCAGTTACCACAAACATCCATCTTCCACCAATTTTTAACAAATATGTACTAGCAACAAATTAAAATCATTATTCCTGTTGTAATAACAAAGAACCACATTTGTTTGTTTAACTTTTATCAATATTAACATTCACTTATTGTTTGACAATTAATATCAATATTCTTATTAAAGTATTTTGTGATCAACGCCATCTATTACATCTGATCAAACTATTCCTTAAGTTTGTAAAGAAGAACCTACCGTACTTTGTATTTACATATGGTAGATGGCAGCAGTCAACAACAGAATAACACACTCAATTCTTTTACCATTTTCAAAATCGTAGGCTAATAAATATTTATAGATCATTTATTTTTATCAAAATTAAGATTTCTTGTAAGAATCAGTGTTTTTTACTTTAAATTTTTTGATTAATAACAATAGTTACAATCTTGTTTGAATGCTACATATTCATGTTATTAGATGTCATAGAAATGAGATACTTATAGTGCGTAAAATATTTTGGTGTGGTCACGAGTTGTAAATTTTATTCCCCCTAGATTCCTTTTTTCTTTATAGTAAAGGTACTCGTGTCTTCCTTTTGATTTGTAAAATGATTTGGTGAAATTACGTTTAACTTCTTAAGCTAAAACTTTTTGTATATGCTCTGTAGTTAGGGATGTTACTATAATAACGACATAACAACGGAATTGGAACTGGAACTGGAATCTATAGTAGGTCACTAAAGAAAGATATGTGAAAGAGAACAGGTCTGATAAAACAAAATAACTCACTATTATTATTTATCCAAAGGTGGCAGAGCCGTTAGAGCTCGCCCGGGGCGGTACCACCGCCACCCTCATAACCCGCCGTAAAGCAACATGTT
>DWON01006270.1:0-14028 GCA_018251015.1 Phocides pigmalion okeechobee
CTAAATCCCTCCTACATCTTGTTGTGAAACAGAGGTTTAAAACATTAAACATTAATACTACTATATTAATATTTGCTACTATGAACTTTAAAGAAATAGGAACATGTTTTCTTTAGAGAATTAATGAAAATAATTTAAAAAGTTGATAATTCCTTTTAATATGAAAAACAGATTAAATAGATTTTTTTGTGAACAATGAATTTTGAAAAAATTTCTTTAAATTTTTTTCTGTCTATTTTGATTTTAATAAGACAGTCTAATCCAACGTCATATATCGTATATTTACTAAGTAACTTAGTAATTTTTACTTTTAACTTAACTCCTAAAATTCAACTACACTTTGACTTGTAGACAACATTAAGTTTGTTTTACAACTCTGTTTTAAAGGTCATTCAATAAACAAAATTAATTAAAAATAGTATCAGATAGTCTTATCTAAGTGTGAATCAAATGAACTGGGGTGTAAAATAATATTCAAATAGTTATAAAGTTAATTTAGAGGTGAATTGTGAGATGAATTAAATCCATGAACCGATAATTAAGATACAAATAATTCGTCGTGATCGTGTTTAATTTTAAAAGTATAATTAGGGAGGTGTTGCCATAAATCATTGAAATATATAGTTATATTATCGGTAACATCGCGTGTTTTAACGTGGCAATAACCTGCCTATATTCGTATATAAAAATTAGATTTTCAATCTTCTGTATCAACACTTTCTTGTCCCACGGCTGGGCTAAAGTCGCTTCTCAGAATGAGATGGGTTTAGCTTATACTACTCAGGCCATATAAGGATTGTGGACTTTGGAAAACTTTATGGCAACTCTCAGCCATGTAAGTAGCCATCTCCTGACATTTTCTTTCAACGTTGTGATACTTAATTTATATTACACATAACTTAAAAAATCTATTATACGTGCCAGAAACTCGAACCCTAACCAGTGATTCTGGTCTTTTACAGTGGCAACATACCAGAATCTTACCACTGGATGTTATAGCATATGACAATATATGTTAGATAGATTTTAAAGATGGGAGAACCACAGTTAGACTGGGAGATACCACCGCCGCCCTCATAATCCACCATAAAGCCACCACCAGTTTCGGTTGGAGAGGTGCGGTTTCCGGCTACACCTTGAAGCGAGGCGACCATCTTAGTCCTCAGGAGTAGCAACGTACTTTCGTTCGAGCTCAGATTGGATTTCAGTCGTATTTGGGGTTTTACATGGATGTCTATGGACTGCGACTACTTAACATCAGGTGGTTTGTATGCTCGCTTGCTACTCTTCTCACATAAATATATATACCAACATTAAAATTTATACATTGCATATAAATAAAAGTGACTTTTCGGTGTGCGCACTCGAATTAAAAGGATTATAGTTTTATTTTCGTTTACTATATCTACCTACTATGTTATCACTGTTATATATTTTACTTTATATTACAATTATGATTCTGTTACGTAATCTAAATGCCGGTTTATTATCGGTTAATGTGTAAATGTGTAGCAATAATATGTGGTCATTTTCCAAATTGCTTCTTACGATACCGTTTCCAAATCGCAAAGGTGACCATTATTAAGTTTCTACCAGCGTCTTTCGCATACCGTATTGGCTATCATAATGTCGGTTTATTTTCGGTTTCTGTGTATCGTGCAACGACCTACGCTTACATGCATCCAGTGATTAGTTAGTTAGTTACTTCGCGTCCAATTTTCAAAAAAACTTAACTATATGCACTAAAATGTTCCTCAGGAATCACTCTACCTGTTGATGAAAACCGTTAGAAAATCCATCCAATACTTTTGAATTTATCCCGAAAAGACAGAAAGACGCGACGGAGGACTTTGTTTTATAATATTTGTAGATAAAGAGTGCTCATTATCAATATTCTTTTTGGGTTACCATAAGCAAATCTCTAAAGAGCTTATTACTACGTTGCAATCAGCGTTTTCGGCACCATGATACATGGGCAGGATTTACCTATTGTTTTAGGTTGAGTTTTTATTATAATAAGTTTTAAGATATTTCTTATTACGTTTATATTATTTTAATAAAACTGAAAGTGGTTATATAAAAAGCATTACTTACTAAGTCTACGATATATTTTTACTTTATAACGATTACAGAGCTCTAAGTCAGTAAAATAGAGAGTAGAGTAGTAAGTAAGGTAATAGTTGTAGTTACAATACAGTTTTAAGAAATTAGTATCTCAAAAACAAGAAACAGAAAAGGACATAAAATTTGTTTGAAGTCGAATGATTTTTAGTTAAAATAATCTGTAATTAATTAATATTTAATAAAGCTAATATTAGGTACGTAAGTTTTATTTTAATCAAATGCAATGACATCTTATAAGTCAAATAATTTGATGGACTAAAAGTGTACGTATCAAATTATTTCAATGTGTTACTGAATAGAATTTTCAACTAAACAAGCATTATTTTTTTAGTAGATTTGCCATTAATGGTAATTCATCCGAGTTACTGACTAAGATACTTTTATATGTAAGAAGAGTAGCAAACGAGCATGCAAACCAGTTGTTAAATAGGCGTAGCCCATAGACGTCCACGTACAACCACAAATACGAATGAAATCCTATCTGAGTTTGAATGTAGATACGTTGCTACTCCTAAGGATTAAGATGGTCGCTTCATTTCAAAGTGTAGTCGGCAACCGCACTTCTCCAACCGAAACACATGTAATTCTTTACGGCGAATTGTGAGGGCGGCGGTGGTACCTCCCACTATAGTTCTCCCACCTTTAAAGACTTACTATATATTATTTATAACATTACAAAACAAATTTTGTGAGCGTGTTTGATAGATCCTAATTATTGTTCTACCGTTGAGTATCTGTACCGTTCACACAATAGCCAAACACTATTGTGACCTTAATGATAACGGTGGTAAAATTGAAATTGGACACACACTGAGTGATGGATTCACGTATTCTACATTCCAGTATTGCCTTAAAGAGATTAGAAAATTCCGAACGAATGACGTGTGCGTCCAGGATGTACCTACAATGTTCACTCAAAAAGCAAAAGTAGCGAAGAGCGAATGGAACACAGTACGCAGTCGGGCCAATGACATCACTTTCCACCTTCAACATGGCTCAACTATCCCCTAACTGCTTCACAATATTCAACCTTAGATCCACACAGAAGGGTCCAAAATCGAATGAGCAATAAGGCGATGTGTGGACACGAATATTTTTTCTGTTTCTTCTATCCGTATACCAGTATCTTGGTTTCCACAAAACAAATTGTTGTTTGAATCGTAATAGCAGCGTGTTTGACACGTTAGCCTCTTGGATCGTGAACCCGAATCAATCATACAATCGATTTCTTTTGTAATACGCATTAGTGTAACATGTTTAAATGATCTTTGAGATCTTGAGAGCAGTGTTTTTGATGTGGGAAAGTTTTGATCAAAGCTAAAGTATAATAAAACGTGTAACTGTTAATGCTGGAAGATATATTCTTGCTAAAACATTACATAGCTCTAGGAGCAATTCTGGAAGATATTCCAGTTATACTTTGACAGTTACAGTTTATAGTTTAGTTGTGTCAATTTAAAAACGATTTTAGTTTTACTAAAACATCATGTCAATAATATTTCTCATATATATAATGATGAAAATCTTAAAACTAATAACAATAAAAACCTAACCTAAAGAATCTAAGGGGATAGTCCGTGCCCATGCGGCATGGTTCCAAGAACATGGTAGAAATGGTAGCTGCGTTCCCGCGCTGAATAGCAATCGCAATTCACTGCGTGAGATATGAACCAGCCATCTTGTCACCGGCAGCGTCGATCCAACGTGATACTATTTGCTTGAAAAAATTTTAGGCACGCGGACCCCACGGGCCGAAGGTTTCAAAGCCAAGCGGAACATGTTAATTATGACTACCAACGACCTTACTAAAGTAGAACATAACGTCAAATACTTTTTATTTTATTACTTAACCGTAGGAGCAAAACTGGAAGATATTCTAATTAAGCTGTGTCAATTTAAACTAAACACTTTTACTAAAAGATGACGGTAATTATGACTATCAATGACGACCTTATTAGACAAGAATTTAACATCAAATTGTTATGACTTACTTGTAGGAGCAAATCTGGAAGATATTCTAATTTAGACGTAACAACTTAATAACGCATAACGTATTCTTACCAACGTGATATTAATTATGTCTCTATCTATGATAGCTCTTTGAAACTAGAATATAACGGTCAGTTGAGTTTTTATTACTGAGTTACAAGAGCAAATCTGGAAGATATTCTAATTACGTTGTATCAATTTAAAAACGACTGTAGTAGTACTAAAATATGACGTCAGTTATGACGACTTTATAAAACCAGACAATCTGGCTCTGTCTTGGATAAAGTAAAGGTATTATAACTTTTTAACTATATTTTTATTATCATAATAAAGAAATAGTACGATACTGTGTAGATATATGCAAATATGATAAGTTTATATTGCTACTGTTTGCTAAGACTCAACATATTAAGAAAATACACATTCTCATATAGATGTGACAGGACTACATGTTCAACCAGGGAGGTACCACCGCACTCATAACCTAATGCGAAGAGATTTTTGTTAATTGATTGCAATATTTTTTCTTTTTTATAAAATGGCAGAAACAAACGAACATGAATTCCACTTGACGGCAAGAGAACTGTCGCTTATGGACGTGGCTGCTCCTGAGGAGTAAGATCGCCTCATATGTAGGACTTCAGTCCTATTTGAGTTGGAATATGGATTTTCGTTGGTCGCAGCAACCATACAACACTATACAGCTCAACACAACATATCTTATACACAAACGTAAACATATTTTACTATGTACCGGGCACTCACGATTAACTTTTTGAATTTAGATTGCCGATATTTCAAACCAGTTGCATGGCCCGTGATCACGGCGAAACAAGGTCATAGAGTTTCGTTAATCGTGTGTAAGTACATAGTAAAATAAAAATAAATTCCGCCATAATATTAGTTAGGTTTGGGTTTAAGAACTTTACTTTTCTCAAAAAGACGAATCGTCACTTACATGAGAAACATAAAATAAAAATAATATTTGACAGTAAACCCGGTACTTATAGTTACTTATAAAACATTAGTTCAAAATAAAAAATATTGTTTTTGAATTTGGAAAACTTGTGACTGAAGGAGAACCGTTTATAGCAATGTTTCGTGTGATTGATGTTTTTGTTAATCAGCTCGAAAGCTAATGACACGAGTGGTGGTTGCAGGCGATTGGTACCGCGGCCGTTTGACCCGTCCGGCCGGATCTGAGAATGTTGCTAATGATAACTGGTATCGAACGGTGATTTACGGTAGATCGCATCCGGATCGCGTTATCAAAACACCTCGTCTTAGTGAAATGTCGTAATGACGTCCGTGATGTCCATTCGGACTAATTGTATTCGCCAAATATAATAAAATTTACACATTTACGTTTTTTTATTCCTTAATATGAATTAATTTTGGGTGTGATAGTGTCTTGATTCAATCTCGTCATTAAGAGTGTCTAACATGTTTTAATAATTCGTTAATTTGCTTTCTTATAAACTATTGTGCAAAATAGATGGTAAGTAACAATTATTTTAATGTTATGTTTAGTATACGGAACATACCAAAGAAATAGCTAAATATAAATATAGTATGCATGTATTTTGTAAAAACGATGTCCTTCTTCTGTAAGCGAGTAGAATATACACAATGTCCACCGTATGTCGTAGATTCACATGTAAAACTCACTAAGTAATGTTTCGATGAATTTGAGTTATTACCACATATTTACAGTTTAGTAATATTTCGACCAGGAATAAGTTAAGAAAAATCTAATCTTTGTTTTTACCTGAAATTTTGAATGGAAGTAAAGAATTTGATGGGTACGGAAAGAATTTATAATAAAAGAAAAACAATAGTTAAACACGCATTTAAAAAAAATTGACAAAACCAAAAATTATTTTAGATAAATAAATAAAGAGTAGAGATTAATGACAGAGAAATCAACTTTATTTTTAATTCTTTCGGCCTGTTACTGAACGCCATTTTTTACTTTGTTTTGTCGTTATTTTCTTATATTTAGAAATTTTTATTATCTCCAATGACGGCCAAAAAACATTTAACATTAAAATTCATTAAAAAACTATCGCAAAATGGTAATTATATAAGTTAGTGATATTTCCTGCCAGCAGACGTTAGCTAGGCCTAGTGTAGGCACAGCGAGGCGCGGCGGCGGCTTGGCGGCGGCGCGGCTAGGTGCGGCGCCGTGGGCGAACGAGCATCGCCCACACGACGCCGGGCCGACCACGCGTCGACGCGAATTCCGAGCCCACCGCCATCTCGACCCACACCTGCGCTAACCATTGCCACATTGCACCACTTAACACTATACGACACGTCAACGATACGAAATATTCTTTTAACGCTTTCCCTGCGGCTAAAACACTACTGTGTAATTCTAGGCGCGACGCGCTTGCGGCTCCTACACATCTATGTTGTGCTGACAAATCTGTATGGAATACGGGCGAACAAAAGTGCTGATTTTACGTCGACGCTACAAGACTGGGGCGGACATTACGTCTGTGTATTCGTAGATGATACACAGATGCTAAAAAATACTCAGATATTTTACAATAATTCAGAAATTTGTCAGTCTAATCAAAGAGGCTTCAGTTTAGGGCCGCCTCCCGCAATACTGACCTGATCATATACATATATCCGCGCCGCAGTCAGTGTTAAACACTAGTTGCATATTTGAAAATCATATATAGCTTCCGACCCAGCCTCGCTCGGGTAATAGAGTTTACTTACTTTATTTTTATCTTCATCAATGCATCCAGCCATTAACTAGTTACAAAATCTAACAATTAGAATCATCTATTTCGAACAACTATTGAATTTAACTATTTAATATTTCTCCCAATTTACAAAAAAACATAAATTATTAAGCACCAAAACCTACCTCAAGGATCACCCTTCCTGTTGAAAACTGTGAGAAAATTTGTCTAGTACTTGAACACAGACGCATTGCTTCTCCTGAGTAATGAAGTGGACTTCTTATATAAAATTAGCCTGACATCACAACTTTTCACCAAACAGCAAGATTTTCGCAAATTGGTTCTCGTCTGCTTTACCATTAAACTAATTTATATAAAAAAGAAAATGCTTCACGCTAAAATTGGACCATCAATACCTCTCACGTTTAATCATATCACCGAGCATATTTTACAGCCCGATGGTTGACTAAGAGAGAATGTTCTGAACAATAAGTCTGCCATTGTATATACTTTCGTGTAAAATATTATAAAAATATTTAAATATAGGTTACATAAATTCAGTATTTATTATTTTATGTGAGAAGAGTAGCAAACGAGCATGCGAACCACTTGATGTTAAGTAGTCGCAGCCTATAGACATCTGCAGACATGACTGAAATCCTATCTGAGCTCGAACGTAGATGCGTTGCTACTCCTGAGGAGTAAGATGGTCGCCTCGCTTTAAAGTGTAGCTGGCAACCGCACCTCTCCAACCGAAACACAAGTAATGCTTTACGGCGGATTGAGAGGGCAGTGGTACATCCCCGGTCGAACTGTAGTTCTCCTACCTTTATAATTATTAATTTATTAAATGTGTATATTAATTAAATTTAGTATGTAATACAAAATTTGGCGCGTGGGTCCTAGCACGATTGGTTAAATATTTTTTATGAGGAATTTATACATCTTTCGCTTTTATATGATCGTCTCGGATCCGTCTCGTTAGTCGCGGTGAAGCCTCAAAATGCACATTAATTCGTCGCTACCCGAATTCGCTCTTCCACGCAAGCTTTCGACCGCCACCGGACCGGTTGATTTCTATTTAATTTCATCCAATTTAATCGTAACATGGATCATCGTTCTGACAGGCTTTGGTGTCTAAAGAAAAATCAGTGTTAGGTTAGGTTAGTTTAATAAGAGTTCATACATTTGTACCGTCGATGTTGCGTAGTTGTAGGTAATTTTACAAACAACAGATGTTGGAAAATCTAAGAACAAAAATTGTTTTTTTTTGTGTTATTAAAGTAGCAAATGAGTGTACAGGCTGTACATCAGATGTTTCAGCCCATGGATATCCATGTCCAAGCTCAAATAAGACTAAAGTCCTTAACGTCTTTGTGTTGCTATTTTGGCGAACTGAGGTGGTAACCGCATCTCTCCAACCGAAACACAAGAAGTGTTTTACAGTGCATTATAAGGGCCGCAGCAATACCTCTACGATTGAATTATTATTCTACCTTTTTGAAAAAAAAAAATTTAGACCAGCTATTTTTATTTCCAATTGTTTCTGTAGAAAAAATAATAAAACACGTTAAATAAGACAAACGAAACAAATTCAAACGGATATTTTACTTTTAACTTTATATTTTTTAGTCCTCAGGAATAGCAACTCATCTACGTTTGAGCTCAGAAAGAATTTCAGTCTTGTTTGTGGTTGTACATGGATATCTATGGACAGTGACTATTTAATATCAGGTGGTTTGCATGCTCGTTTGCTACTCTTCTCACATACAAAACAAAGGATATCATTAGATCTGAACAGCTCAAACTCCCACTCTTACCAGTCCCAAACCTGGAAGACTCTTTTTAGTAGACTGTTCTGACAGACAGGAGATACACAAGCGGTAATTTAGTCCCGAGCTACAGGAACATGCGTTACTTACCGACATATTACGTGGGGCAACACCGGCGGAACAGGAGTCTGTAACAATAAAAATAAGAAGAATTGTTTAAATAGCCGCTTTGTTACTAAAAATTGAAGTGATACTATATAGACCAAAACTCTTTCAATATCAGTTTCAAAAGGAGTTTTTTTAAATCATAATATAAGTTTCAAACAGAAATGCGTTTAAAGAAAAAAAGCATTCGTCTTAGATTTATAGTCGTAACCCAGAATATAGATTATCCGACCATTTGCGTACTAATCTAAGCAGCAACGTAGGTAGTAGATATTAGAAGGTACTGTGGTAGGACTTATATGTAATCTAAGTCGTTAGTCTATCGCTTGAATAAAAATAGAACAGAAATAGTAATAGAAATAGTTATAGTTTATTCATGTACGCCTGTACATAAATATATCTCGTTGAGGCGATCTTTTCAATAAATACCTTTTTCAAGATGCCTTGCTCTTATTTGCCTTACAAAATGTATGTTAAGTTTTTATAAAGGAGCTTAATTTATTTAGATTTATTTCGAATATCTACTCGTATTATACGCAATTCTTATATACTATATTTAAATAGACTCTTAAACACATATACTAAAGTGATATTTAATTAGTTATTACTATTGATAATTATTTGAATAAGATTGCTAAAGTTCTTTGAAACGTATTAAGAATATTGAAACGTTGATGTAGTGCGATTTATTACACAATCATTTATATACTTGTAATTTATAAAATGTAGTCAATTGATAAATTAATATTCGTCGCTACGACGAAAAAACAGCGCTACTTAATACTTGCGTACATATGAACGTATCGCGTATACGTGTTACATTGCATGTCTGCTTTAAGGCCAGCATCTAGGATACGGACAACAAAAACGTTCATTTGAAATAAAAATATTCATCATGAATGAATAAACAATTCCACGTTCATAGCGTTAATCAATGAGTTGCATGCAGGCAAAAGTGCGAGCCGATGTCGAGCTCATTGATCGATCGACCCGATAGGCACAAATACATGCGCGCCGTGTACGGACGAGTGCGCACGCGCAAAGAAAACCGGATGGCGCACACTCGGTCCGCTGCGGTTGTGTGGGTGCGTGAGCAAAGGATTTCCTACCGCCCCGCGCCCCGCAGACCTGTTGCAGTGCTACTGGAGTTACGCCGCATAGTTACCAGACTCGATATGCCTGCTCTCCGCGCCGCGCCGCTCCGCCAGAGCCAAGTTATGGGTACAGTGGTTAAGTTACATACAATATTATTGAGTATAACCGCAAACTTTCACAAAAAATATGTGTTTGATCAAGTTTTATCGTTTTACTTCTTATTGTTACATCGTGGTGGATTAATGAAACTTTAATGCTATCGTCAAATATTAATTATTATCAATCAATTGGTATTACCGTAAGTTTTAAAGTTATTCAATCGTCTACACAACAATTATCCGACAACTATGTTAGGTACCTACTTATAGATTACATGCTATAATTTCCTAATGGTTTACATACTATTAAAATACAATTTTATTGCGAATCGTATAACGAGCTATATAGTATCAACATATACAAGTAATATATTTTACAATTCTATGACGTCGAGTGGCAACACCTTTTTAAATAATTTTAGAATCCTGTATCGAGATGGTTATAGATGTCCATGAGGTAGACTGCATGCTAGTTTGCTACTTTATTTTCATTAACAAAAACAAATATTAACATGTACATATTTACCATAACTAACATTATCTTGTTTCACATTGTAAATATATCGTAGAGCTGTCGCGCAGAACTGGGCACATAGGACCGTTAAAACGCCTAAAGATCCGTATAATAATTTGTATTTTTAAGCAAAACTGATATACTCTAGAGTTACATTATCTGGTGTATAGTTGTCACATTGACCCATGCACGCACCCGTTCAAACGCCTTAAATTCCGGATTATAATTTGTGTTTTTAAGCAAAATTGACATACTCTACAGTTACATTATCTGGTGTATAGCTGCCACGTTGACCCACGCACACACGACCGTTCAAACACTTAATTATCACAGCGCACACGTAAAATTGCCGCCGATTGCCTCTGCTCTCATCGACATTATATTAATGTATACACAAAATCACACCTGCATTTCTAAAACATAACTGTAAAAGATAACATTCAGGAAATCTTCCGTTTTATAGCAAGATTACTGGGTCTTCACTTCCAGGATAGATTAAACGGATATATTTAATTAAATGTACTAATAGAAGAGGGTAATGAGTACACAGTCTATTTGGTTTAAGTGGTTCCTTTCCACATAAATACATTGCAACGTTCCAGAACATAATGGAACGTTTCTAGAAAGTGAATCTGCCTTATCGCCCTTCAAATTAAATTAAATCTGTGTTTTAATGATACTTTAAATCCGGATAAAAAGTGTTTTTCTGCAGCATCTGAATTATCATACATTGATGGTTAAAACGTCGTGGGATAACATGTTCGAGAGTTAATCATAAAGTTTTTAAAAGTGTGTAGTCTACCAGTCTGTAGCTAGTGTGTAGATTACGGTAAAACGACTCGTATACTGAGGGGATATCCAAGTTCAGCATTGTAATAGCAATGAGTTGATGATGACATGTGTGGTAGTTAGGCAATAATTAACACAAATACTATAAATATCTGTGTGTACGGAGCCGTAGAGTCGATGCTAGAGCGTGGAACTTATAAAACACCCGTTTTATTCCATTTCTGTGATAAGTTGCTTGCAAGTATTGGATACTTGTGTATTTATAAATTTTACTGCAATATTACATTTTATGAAGATGATAACCGTTCGTCGATTAAGTAAATTAAATTACAGCTCAGGTGCATAGTTCCATGTAATTATGTCAAATATGTACTAGTAGTAAAAGTTAACTAAAGTCCTTGAAAAAATCTACGGTTGTCGTTTTTTTATTTGTGAAAAGTTTACAATTAACATGAGAAACTTTTACTTTATTTTAAGTGTTATCGTGTGCTAAATAAAGTCAAAATATAACATAATTGTTTTACAAATACGATCAACACTGATTTCGCAACAATTTAGTCCATCTGTACAATTACGTTCGTTGAAATAATAAGCAAACGTTGGACGCGGCGACGGCTCGCCGATGGCCTCAAGCTCTAACGCGGTAAAAAAACAGGTAGCGCCGTTCCGCCGTATCGATCTTTATGTTATTTTTCTTATTTATCTTTTTTATCTGCCTCGCTCCGAGACTTGGACCCGAACGGAAGTTGTAACGATTTTTAATCGCACCAAGTATCTCGGCCGGCCGGTTCGTGAGCCCGCTTCGGACGACCAGTTTGTACCTCGATATACTTATATATTATTTTTTTGTAAACAACCACCGGAAACGGACGAGAGAACGTACTGTCCTGGAACACATATCTTCCATTACGTCCCTCTGTTCTCGGTAACGATAAGCGAAGATAACGTCGCACTGACAACCCTGAAAGTTCTCGAAATGGTCGATCGATACTAAAACGAAATGTGCGAGCTAATGAGTGTCAATAGTATTAATAGCCGGGGGATCGGTGTAGTGACAGCATTTCATTGATGTGGACGTGTTAGATGCTCGAAGTCGGCATCAATGTCAGCAGCTGACGCTATAAGACGGCTGTGTATTGCGACGATATATTTTTGTAACATTTTTCTGCCAATGGCGAGGCGTGGGTGCGTGATAATGGCCCGAAATATCCACATTCTCGACGCCCACCCGCACCATCGAGAATATTACTCCATAGATAAATTATTCTTAATCTTATGCTATTTTCATAGAGGTAAGCGTGCTGCGTGTAAGGCCTGCGACAATGTCATTAAGTGACAGTATGCGAGTAGGCATTACGCGCGGGCTACGTCAGCAAACAGCTCGTCATTTTGTTGAATGTTTCTGTAGCTTATACATTCTTGTTATGATTACGACACATTATAAGTACACAGTTACATATTACGTTTTAATTCAGCAGTGTATCTTGCTCATAGAATCATAGAGAAGATGCCATAGACAATCGTATAAATTGCGCGCAATTTCATAAGATCATAGAGTAAAAATAAAAACAGACCACGTTGTGAGTGATTTATCATAAAATAGGTAAAACAACAAAAACAATGATATTTTATTAATCCAACATTTGCAGCATATGTATATTTAATCAGTACGGGAAACGGTGTATATAACGGGTGTAGAGTATACCTCTATTCCATTTAGCGTAATCAAAAAAATATTCGCAACATAATTACATAATATTTCCGTAACCTTTGGAAATAAAAAACCTGTAGCTACGCCGATGAACTCAATTATTACTGAGTAGAGAATTAATTACCTACTTACTACATTGTAGTAATAATATTAAGGAACTAATTTCAAGCGTGTTAAATCTTATATTACGTTGTTATTTTCCGACTTATATTACGTTGCATGCCCGTTTCTTAGTCTTTCATTAAAAAAAAACAATTGACTGTGTTTCTAAATAATTGTTGAGGTTAATGTATTTAAGAAAGTAAAAATCAACGAATTAGTTACTTGCACGACACGATATAATTGCACCATTTTCTTAAATAACGCAATAGATGCAATGTGCATCTGAATTTGCTTTTGAATTTAATTCATAATTTATCGATTTTATAACATTTCTATAAACATTTCGTCTCTGTAAAAATTATGAATAAATTCCATTTAACTTTGACTTTGAATGTTTCGGATTACATTTTCAAACTTGTCTTGAAGCCGAAAACCTTAAAACGTTTCTACTTCACACTTGGCTCAACTACACATCTTGATGCGTTGCGGCGTGTCCCACTAACCGTTCGTTCCTTTGTTTGCCGAACAAATATCCAACAACATCGCTAAGTTCACAAAACGTAAACACAAATTGTGTGAACAGCTGACTAAGGAATACAAAATTCAAGGATTACAGATAATGCTTACATACTTGCCGATTTGACATGCACTTGTGCTACTTTACTTACGAACGTAGGAATTACACACGATATTCTATATTATATTTAAGTAGGAAACGATTACATACGATTTTTTATTTAAGAAGAGTAGCAAAGAAGCATGCAATCCACCTGATGGTAAGTTGTCGCAGCCCATAGACAACCGTGTATAATAACAAATATGATTGAAATCCTATCTGAGCTCGAACATGGAAGCGTTGCTACTCCTGAGGACTAAGATGGTCGCCTCGCTTTAATGTGTAGCCGGCAACCGCACCTCTCCAACCGAAACACAAGTAATGTTTTACGGCGGATTATGAGGGCGGCGGTGGTAC
>DWON01006271.1:0-14028 GCA_018251015.1 Phocides pigmalion okeechobee
CAGCCCATGGACAACCACGTCCAATCTCAAATAGAACAGAAGTTCTATTTGAGGATGGACGTGGATGCGTTCCTACTGTTGAGGACTAAGATGGTCGCCTCCAATAATATGTTTCCGGCAACTAGACATGAATATATACATTTTGTAACATCTGATATTTTTAAAAGGTTATACCATTCAAAAGGTACACAGTTGAAATCATTATAAATTGTATGTTATCCTGTCAAAATAGATTATATTTTTGAACCCATCATTCAAAGTTTATTTGTGGCATACATTGAAGTAAATATTATACCAACAAGCATTATAAATATCTTATTTAAGAAAGGGAAATCAATAAAAAAAAATTGAATATTGCCGGCAAGACTTAAAATCGAAGACAGCCAATCCCCGAGAGTAGCAACGCATTTATATACGAATGCAGATAGGACCTTGGTCACGTTAAATATTGGATGTAGATGACCATGGGCCACAATGGCCTCTTAAAATCAGGTGACTGACATGCTCGTTTGCTTCTTTCCTAACATAAAAAAATGATTCCCTTAAAACTAATTTCATGCCAAAAAGACAACTAAACTCTAACATAAACGAAGACTCTGCATCAGACAAGTCATTGCCCCACTCCACAATTATTTATGTAAATACTTACTAGAGGGAATACTCGTAAAGTTCCCAGTCTCAAATCTCGTCAAACTAGGCTTATGTACTCAGTAACATCCCACAGACTACGACGTTGCTTTTAAATGCTGATTTCCAATTGTTTGAAATCCAGATATTTAGGTCAAACTATAATTATTCAACGTTAAATTCTCGGAATTATGGAAGAATGCATTTTTAAGTTTGACTGCCACGTGTATGATGCATCATACACGTGGCAGTCAAACTCAAATGCTTTGATAAAGACTTATACGTTTCTAATACTCGTAGTATTTGACAAAAGGATTTCGTATCTTCATTGGCGCTAAGAATATATACAAGATAAAAGGAACACTCAGACCCAGCACAGAAAACTGAATTCATCAATCATACATATGTATATCAACCTGACCAGGAATAGTATTGCCAGTAAATAGAACAGGTTATATAGCCAACACGCCAAGTGGGTCGATGTATTACTTTAAAACAGATATATTTAATACCCATCAATTATAAGTTTAACCACAAATTGTAACTTTCCAAAACTAACCTAACGAAATACCTTACGATGTGTTGATAGTTTATTGACGTTCAAAAATAATTCTATAAATAGTCTACTTTAAATAAAAATCTTTGGTGTTCTAGAAGATAAGTTCGATCAGAATACCATTGTTGCCCTTGTAAACCCGTGTGTTTGCCAGCTCGGCTTAAAAGCGAGATGGCCATCTAGTCTTGAAGTAGCAACGCATCTACGTACGACCTCCAATATCACTTCAAACCTATTTGAGTTTAGATTTAGTATACGTAGTTTTTATTATTTAGCATCAAGTGGCTTCCATGACCATTTCTTATTTTATTAGAATACAAAAAAGAATGCACAAAAACATACGAGATAAGAAGTATTTACGTAAACATTTAGTGGAAAATATACTAAAAATTATATAGCAGGAAGGGATCGAAGCCATTTTCGTTGTCAGCATCGCTACTTCACTGATATTAAGTCCTTTTATCAGTCTTTTATTGCCACCATTTGCCGATTCGGCTCATAAAATGAAGATTTAATTTCTCACATCTCAACTTGTATTATAAAATGTATTTTATCATCACCTAACAATGCTTTTACACGTAGTGCACATTCTTTTCTACTGAACAAGTATTTATTAATAGAAGCTATCTTAATTTTATCTTTACTTTATTTGCCTTGCCCACCTGATTTTAATGGTCCGTTAATGGTTAATAAGGTCACAGTCCATGGACATCTTCACTGAACCTAAATTGGACAGGAATCCCACCTGAGGTACCTAACATGAAACTCCTCTCTGCTCCAATATCTTACTATTCTTATAGATCACGTTTTAAAATCTCATTTTAGTATCATAACATGTGGAATAATGGTGGACAAGGAGGTACCACCGGCGCCCTCATAATCCGCAGTGAAGCAACGCCTGCTTTCGATTAAAAAGGTGCGGTATGCATACTTTGAAACGTATATTTTTTAAATTTACTTGTGACAAATATGTCTATGGATTATATACATAAACCATTAAGAATTTTAGGATTTTTTGATACTTTAAAAGTTGTTTAAGTAAATAATCGTATTTATAAAGCCTTTTTTAAGGACAACAGTAATTCTGTTTATTTTAATCCAAAAATATCCAGGATATATTTATCAGTGTTGGCTCTGTGATAAATGATAATTAAAATTACCGCCTAATTGTAACGAAAGCTCGTTGCGGAGACCTCCATCCCTCATAAGTTGAATGACCCCGCCTGTAGGCGATAATAAAAAAGCTGGAGGCTGCGGCCACTGCGTGCTCTTATTTTTCAGTGCCCGATGAAATCTGAAGCCGAGCCAGTTCTTCAGTCGGCATCGCGCCGTCGATAGAGAAGGGTGGGTTTACGCGAGATCACTCTACACTTGCGACGTGCCGCGTAAATAACATCGAGTTTTTCAACGTAAACATTTTTCACCAACTTTATTCATTACTTACTTTTACCTTTAGCTAATGTGATAATTTTTAGTGCATTATAAACGATAAAAATTCTTTCACAAGTTTTTTTTTATTTGAAAGAAACTGTTGGTTATTTTTCTCATTAAATTAGCATTCCAGTGCGTGTCGTGTAATCTACTACCGTTTTCAATTGTCAAGCATTTTCGTCGAAATTGTGAGATTGTGAACAATAAATAGTTTCGGTGACTATTGACGTTAATTCGGCAAAACATGAACACATGTCAGGTGTGAAATATAATGGTTTTGGAACAGTTGTTTTAAAACAGTTGATCGGTCGTGTGGTATTCAATATTTTGATGCTACTTCCCGCGCACGGAGAACAGCGGAAATCGACCAACCGACTTGATCCGAATAGTTCAAAATAGCTTCAAATCACGTCGCTTTTCAACGTAAGTTTACATTTAATATATCGCCGGTTTCTCGTTACAATTTTCTATTCTTACTTTTGTTTTATAATTGACGTGTTGCTTAGATAGACTTTCAACATTTTACTTTCTTCAGTGGGCTTATTATTTCTTAGGCAATGTATTTTTTCGTCGTTTTTATTGTTTTATTAAGAATTTATAAAAAAAATCTTAAGAAAGTTTGAACATTTAATATTAAATTTAGGACTTGAAAGTAAATAATCTGTATAACTTCAAATTACACGTTTTCTATAGTATCTTAACGAAAAAAATATATTTTACTCAACTGTAATTAATTAAAATAATGTTAATGTGGAAATAAAGTTAACGTATAACGTATACACACGTATACACGTAACATATAACGTACAAATAAAAAGGGGATACACATTATTGGCATAAATATTAAGACATTACTAAATGCCGCACGGAAATCGGTTAAGCCGTTTTTGAGGTTAGCGAGCACAAACGCATAGAGAAACAAACAAAAATTCTAACAAATAATTTTGAATTTTATTGCGTTAATTGTAATTCTAATATCCCTAAGACTAGTTTTTCTCACACGTACGTGTCGTACAAATAGCGATAAGTTACAATGTTATTTTTATATAGATTCGGATTATGATCGTTACCAGAGACTCTGTAAACAAAAAATAATTTTAAAACGTGTACTAGAGTATTTCGATATACAGGACACTAAATGTACAATTATACATTTGGGTCAAAGCGATTCTATAGGTGCATTTTACTACACACACGTAAATTCTCATGTCCTTCATGACTGATTAAAAACAGATACAAAACTTTGAATTTGACAACTTATGGACCATGAACGTGACCACTTCAAGGAAGAATCCATATTGTTTTTATAAATTAAAAAAAATCTAATTAATGCCTTAATATATTTCTTACAATTAATATTAATGGAAGTGAAATGTGATGATATATATAATGAAAACATGCATGTAATATCTAAATCGTTGAAATCCAACGCCATGAAAATCATTAAAAAAATGTATACATAAGGGCGTTCACATGATGTTGCCCAGAGAACTAACGTTGCAATTACGCGGTGTGTTAATCCTCCAAAATTTACTCTCAATAAAATTATCATATCGGGCGGTATGCATGATAATTGGTTCTTAAGGAGTAAACTACAAAATATAGTAGATTAGTCAACGGAACTTCTTACTTACTATCTTACTATTTATTTACTCGGTTCGGTACTTCGATTTTACTGCCCATAAAATTGGCACACCAGGTTTTATACAGGAAAATCAATTCTTGAGGAGTAAACTCCAAAACGAAGTAGTTTAGTCAACGTGACAGGTAAAGCTACTAACCATCAATTTACCTCAAGATAGATGATTTCACGACAGGTCACGTACTCATGACATTCAACGGAGGAGCTAATTCGTTATTCTCAACACCTCTAAATACTTCTAAGATGAAAACGGATGATCGTATAGATCGAGTGTCTAATTGATTTAAGAGGCAAATGAAGCCAGTAATTGTTTTTTTAATAGGAGAAGAGTAGCAAACAAGCATGCAAACCACCTAGTTAAGTAGTCGCAGCTCGCAGCCCATAAACATCGTACAACCACAAACAATGAAATCCTATCTGAGCTCGAACGTAGACACGTTGCTACTCCTGAGGACTGCCTCCCCGGTTGAATTATAGTTCTACCAAATAAAAACAAGATAAATTTGTGAGGTATCGAGATGGTAAGAGTAGGTTCGATTTGGTAGGTAGCAACGCTATTTATTATTTAGTGACTCGTATCTGTCTGGCCGAGAATCGAATTTGGCATCTCGGCAAATCAGAACAGGCAAAGGATGCCGGTAGCCGATAGCCGGTAACCTTTAGCCGGTAGACGGTAAACGGCAGTCGGTAGTACTCAGAACGTAGTTAATTATGACACGTATCACTAATCTATATACATACATATATAACATATAGATAGAAATCTTATTAATCCTGTGTCGTTTCCCTTAATGATGAATATCTTAGTGGATACTGCAAAATAACTTATAATTGTAATTTTGCTGTTATTTCGCTAAATATAAGCTAAGATCTCGCTAAAAGGATTGAGGAATCATTGTAACGTTTTAATGTTAAAGTTATTTAAATATTGAAATATTAATATTAGTCAGAGCGCATCGCTCACCTCGGACTTCGATAATTTCTAAAGTATCTTAATATAATAAAAAAATACAAATTACGTTACGTTAGTAATATGCTGTGGCGATTGGAAGTGCGAAGCAGTAACCATGTCGGTCTGACATGTAGAGAGTTTCGGGTTCGATTTCTAATCAGACTTCTAAATGATGAATTTATATTTCTAAACTGAGTCTAAACGATGCAATGCACCCTGGCTTTAGGCTATGAGAATAGAATGCGGTATATAAAGGTTATATGTATTTATGTTCATTACTCCAGTACATGCAATTTAAGGAGTATATCAAAAAATATTTGTAACAAGAAAAAGACATTGAAAGAAAAAAATAATGATGACAGAAATATTTTTTAAAAGTAAACACTTCAATGAACTCAAACATGTTAACTCTGTTGTAAGTTGACGAGCAGTGGAGTAGCCTGCTGATTGATCACACTTACCATGTTATTGTAATATCATTGAATTCATAGGAATACTAAATTTTGAATCATACAGTCCATAAGAAGTACTGTATACTTTAAAAACTACAAAAGAATTAATGATCTTTAAACAATTGAAGATATTTTTTTAGTCTTTATTATGTTGAGAAGTAGCAAACGAGCGTAAAGACCATCTAATGCTAAATGGACCCTGCAGCTCATAGACAACTACAACTAAAGTTTTATCACCTGTCAAACATGTAGCCCGCAACTACATCACCGTTTAACGAAATACGTTAAAAACCGAGCCTTTTGTGATTAATAGCCCGAAGTTTTATATTCCCCTTGACTACTCTTCTAAAGACTAATTGCAAGCCAGAATATTAACTACCCGTCCCAATTAGATACCCCGTTGAGAATTACAGATTTTGGCGAAACTTAAGAGTAATTTGCCTCTCCGCGCCCTTACTTTTAGTGCTTATTTCATCGCTCCCTTAGTAGTCTACGAGGCAGGTGCAAATTTCTTCAATCATTTCTCCAAGGGCGTTGTGTTCGTTCAGAGATTTAGGTGTTCTCCCCAACACAGAAATAAGCCACCTAAGGGTTTTTTAGTGGGTGGAAATCCCAAATAACCCGAAGTCGCTCCCGCGATACTGGGTGCCTTTAAAAGGTTTTTCCATCCGAGAACAAACAATAAGCCCCACGAGGCAAGAGGAAATTTCGTCCAACATTTATTCACGGACGTTGCGTTCGTCCAGACTGTCCAGATGTTCTGTCCTAGCACAGAAATACGCCACCGAGGGTTTTTAGTGGAAATCTTGCATAACCTGAAGTCGCTATTACGACACCGAGAACTTTTAAAGGTTTGTCCTCAAAAAAAACACAAAAAAATTATAATGATTCGACTAAGCAGATGCAAATTTCTTCAATCTGCTTGCTTTAAAAAACTGTATGATAAAGCTTCGTAACTGTAGTTTTGTGGGTAGGATGAGCTCAAGTCACACGCACGTAAAAAAATCTTCAAGAGATTTTATGATACACGTCTGTAAAGAATTTTACGAGTTATTTTTTGAGAGAAATGGTTATGAAAAACGGTTGCTCGCTCGCGGTATAAGTAGGTTTTTAGTTAAGCTGGTTATAGTCTACGCAGATGTTAAACGAGTGGCACAGTGAGAGTAGGGAATAATAGTATAATAGGTGGTATTTTAGTAAGTAGGTAATGGCTCTCTAATAGACTTATTAGCTTTTTCGCTGATAGAGATCTATATTTTGTTACATATATGCTCTTACTAAAAATCTATATTTGATTACTAATACGTTGAACCGTCTACCACGAAAGAAGAAAATATTCCCTTTCCCTTCCATAATCCCCTGCAGCCTGAAATTGATAGATATTTTAATATGAGCTATTCCCCGAATACAATCATTAATTTTTGATATGAGTTACTCCAGTTAAACCGAAAAAAATGGGTATTGCTTTTGAAAAAAACCGTTGTTAACGGTAAAATGCAAAACAGAATTGTTAACAAAAGATTAAAATTTTAATGAATCAATTATAATTGCTATCGAAACTTACTGTATATATATATATATATATATACAATAGAAAAACATTATTATAGTAATTAATATAGTAATGGAATTAGTATCTTGGAAAAGCAGTACACGACAATAAGTTCTAACTCTTTTATGAGTCAATACTTTCTTTCTTACAGTTTTCTAACTTTTTTATTATCAAAGTATTATGCTTTAAACTTAAGATAAAAGTAAAGAAAATGCAGCTTTAATTATAAATGAAAGTTTAAATGTTCCTTTATAAACTTATATATCTGAAAGTTACGATTTGCTTAAAAAACACAATTTTGGATTATCTTTAGTATTATTATGTAAAAGTGAAACTTAGAGCATTTGTTTGTTTCTTGTTTAAACAATTAAAATAAAATTTGAAAAGTCAAACAATTAGTCCCACGTGTGATTGACGCGGCTGGTGACACGAGGGCTAATTCATATCTCGCGCAGAGAATTGCGATTGCTATGCAAAGCCGTAATGCAGCTCACGTTCTTACAACTCCTTTTAGGTTGTTTAGAATAGGCGTTTATTATACTTAGTTTTAAGATTTCCATTATTGTAACTAAAATGTAAAGAAATATTTTCTTTTTTTCAGTAGAAATTGAATGATTTAATTAACACATCTGAACACAGAGTGTTTCTATCTCTGGTCTCGTTATACGCTAAGTATTGTCATAATACCTTGAAACTGCAACCACAATTACCGTCTTATATCGATTGCAATATTTATCAAATTGCTATTGCTAAACAATTTATAGCACTTGTATATTATAAAATTTCCAATCAACTACGCTGAGTCATTGCAACGCGTGGCCGGGGACTATCAGCAAATATTAGGTAAAACGTATTTTTATTAACCATCGTATACAGCAAATATTATATGTACGAGTACATATAATTAGTCCTACGTTTGATCGACGCAGTTGGTGACAAGAGGGCTGATCCAAATCTCGCGGATAGAATTATGCTTGCTATTCAGCACAGGAATGCAACCAGCGGTTTTGGCACTACACTGCAGAGTACTGCTGGTGACAAGAGGGTTGGTTCATATCTCACGCATATAATTGCAATCACTATTTAGCGCAAAAAGTGACTACCTTTCTTGGTACCATACTGCATGACACTGCTAGTGACAAGAGGGTTGGTCTATATCTCTGGCATATAATTGTCATCGCTATTGTGCGCAATAATGCAGTCAGTGTTCTTGGCACCACACTGCACGGTGCTGCTGGTGCAAAGAGGGCTGTTCCATATCTCGCAGACAGAAATGCGATTGCTATTCAACGCAAGAATGCGGCTAGCGTTCTTGGCACTGCACTGCATGGGCACAAATTATCCGATACTATCCAATAATTTAAATCTGAGATTTATAATTACTAACACTTTAGTTCATTAATTTAAACGTTAATGTCCAGATGAAATTACTGAAAAACACTTTAGTTAGTTCATTTACTTAAATGCTTATGTTCAGTTAAAATAATTCTCAGGTCATTTATAACTCATAACAACACAGTTTACGTGTAACAAGCCGAGCATTTGATTCTAATCAAGCCGGATGTTTTTCTGAACATTCATGAAACTGTGCCAAACGCACGCTTCTAACTTCCGTCACAAATGGATTCGCTACGACAACAAACTACTTTAAAAGGTATAATGGTTCAGAATTCTCTCGGATTTTTCATTTACCATTTTTCACATACGACTTTTATGAATCTGCTAATATAAATCTATTTGGAGTGGAAAACGCCGCCCATCGTAGAGCTAGTCGCTGGCTAGTGACTTACTTGTCAATTAAAATGGATTTAACTTGAGGTTTTTTATGTCAAACGAACATGCAAGCTTTCTGATATCAAGAGTCAAAGAGTTCAAATAGGAATTTATCCCCTTTGAGGTGGTCCGTAGATGCGTTGCTACCCACGAAGACTGAGAAATTTGTCTCACTTTATAGAATAACCGGTAACTGAAGCTCTCGAACTGAAACAACTCAAACTTCACGGCGGATTATGAAGGGCAATGATGGTACCTCCCCAGTCAAACTAACATTTTACCACCTGTCAACTGATTTTAAACGTGGACTTCACCCACTTCTCTGTTACAATAATGGTTTAAGCTTCTGCATTGTGATAAATAGAATTACCAGTATGAAGTCTTCTGTTAGTACAAAACGTATAAGAGGACTAATGTTCTAAGGAGTATCTATGTACACATGCTCAACGTCAGATGCGATAAAAGATATTCATAAAATGCAGTAATCACTTAACATCAGATGAAATACGTGTTCATCTTATATTTTATATTCGTATTTTATACGAATAGTAATCTTACCACGATATGTACGAATACGAATTTTAGTATTATTTCAATATGTAAGAAACTAATTAAAACAAAAGCCAACTACTATAACACGATTGTGTAAAGACTACAGAGAGTCTGTGTCCATGCGTCATGGTGCCATGAACGCTGGTCACATTCTCGTCCTGAATAGCAATCGCAGTTCTCTTCGTGAGATATGAACCAGCCCTCTTGTCACCAGTAGCGTCGATCAAACGTGCGACAAATTGCTTGATTTTTTTGTCTCTCAGACCAAAAAACTTCAAAGCCAATGGAACTAACACGTAAAGCGAAACGTGTCGCTGCTAAAGTGAGGAACAACACGCGCTCACACGTCATGCATTTCAGTGTCCACTCAATGTCCATTATTATTTCATCGTGGTTTACTTTATGAATCTTATTTAGTTATTGACGCACTAATAGCGTTACACACAATATTCTACATATATAACTTATATCAAAATATACTTGCTTGAATGCCAATTAGAGGTGCGCATACATTCGCCATATTTAGACATATGAACACAATGCTAAATTATAAAAAAGTTGTCAGTTATATTTCATTACTTATTGTATGACATAATCTGTTCATAACAACGGAAAGACACAATGGAAAAAACTTCATGTCTAGTATCATTTTCTACCACTTTAGTCGAGATAACTGTTACTTTACCACAGAGAACCACCTAATAACAAGTTTAAACATTTGATTTATTCACCCGTCCACTGGGCATTATTTACGCCTTTGTTTCAGCCGCACATCTTAACGCCGTAGTTCATGGTATGCATGATATTCTTCATAGTTAATGGTATGCTTCATAGATCATATACGTTGGAAAACTTGGGTATTTTTCACGCCTCAGTTAAAGCCGTGCGACGCGACGTCATAGTTCGTGGAATACTCAATAGACCATAATACTATGAAGTATCCGCGAACTGTAGTATAACTTTTTTCATGAATATGAAGTACCAAGCGTGCAGTCTGGTAAATCATTAAAGCCTATAGACTTCTGTAACCTCTGCATATAGAACAAGAGTCTTCCCTGAAGTAAATTACAAATAGGTTGCTACTCCTGAGAATTAAAATTGCCGTCTTATACATATTTATGAGTCGGTGACAGAAGTTTGTCCTCGAAGAAGTTGATGTTCCACCAGATGTTCGTGGTGAAAATATGCATGATAATGATACAAACATACTCGTTCGCTTCACAGCCTTTCATTCGCAAAATTTATAACAAAGAACAATTTACCACTTTATTGCGACTATTGCGATTATTGACTGGACCCTGATACAGATTCTAAATTTGTATAATTTATTAGAAAATTCATCTGAACTTCTCTTTCACATCTCATTCACATGAATTTCTCTTAACTTCAATATAATTGACAATTACATATTCGAAGTCCGTATATTAATTGTAAAACTAAATAATAGTACCTCTTTACATCTTAGAATATTAAATGAATGTTGAATTATCAATTTTACATTGACATTTAATGACATTTAGTAGTTTTTGAGTTCGTCACATTTATTTTTAGTGCCTGAAATATAAGTCGATTCATTTTACGCATCAAAATCATTTTTATTGTAATTATAAATCATAATATTTTATTATACTTTACCTTTATCACATAGCTTACTTTCCATGAAAAATCACATTAACTATTTGAAAATCACATATCTGAAGGTTTCGCGCTTCAAAATAATTATTTTACCTTTTGTAGTGACAGTTTGTATCGCTCGGTGCTCACTTTACTATATTGTAGCCAGACAAAACAGTGCGTGACTCCACTGTGTATTTAATAATCTTGGATAAACAAATTAAAGTAAATATGATTAGTATCTATATTTGAATTTACAACGAGGCGCAGTTTTCCGTCTACGTAAAATATTTGCTTACTTAAAAATGTACATACATGGCTATTGTAAATTAAACTAACGTACTACACGGAATTTGAAAGGTGGGGGAACTATAATTCGACCGGGGAGGTACCACCGCCGCCCTCATAATCCGCCGTAAAGTATTTTTTATGTTTCGATTGGAGCGATGCGGTTGCCGGCTACCCTTTGAAGCCAGGCGAACATCTTCGTCCTCAGGAGTAGCAACGTATCTGTGTTCAGATAGGACGTGCTATGGACGGCGACTACTTAACATCAGGTAGTTTGCATGCTCGTTTGCTGCTCTTCACATATTAAAAAAATGAAAGAGAAATTTATTTTCAAGCGAAATAATAAAATCTTATGAAATAGATAATATTAGTATTCTGTAGCTGTCTTTTCTAAATAACCCGCTATTACACTGCGATATTATTGTACTGAGCACTATTTCAGCTTCTAAGGGTTTCGTCGCAATATGGCTATAAAAGAACCCGCATAATTTCGTCATGGCCGCCTATCTGTCTGTATGTCACTGCATAATTATACTGAGACAGACATAATGTGGAATGCAAAAGTGTTAAGTGAACCAGAATACAATGATTAAGTGGCTTCACGAAAAATAAATTAAACAGGGACTTTGAATAACATGGTAACACTGAATAATTCTGTGTACATGCACGGAAAAATCGATAACAAATAATTCACAAGGCTCCAAAAATGATATGAATTCCTAAAAATTTCTAAAGTAATAATATATTTAAGTGTATCGTTTATTAGACATTTGCTCCTCCTTTACTTTTGTATTAAGCGATAGAAATTTCTAAAAAAAATTGTAAAAATATAACTTGGATGACCGAAAATAGCTTTGAGTGAATTACGTCCTACTTGGGTGTTGCCAGGGTCCATAGCTGACGGCCACTGCTTTCCATTAGGCGGCCTTTTTCGTTAGACTAATTAAAAAAGTTCTTTTTGAAAAACAATGTTCATTTATAAGATATGTTTTCTATTACTTTACTTTGAGTTTTCTTTTGTTGGTGGAATTAGCCATTAGGTGGAATTAGGTAGTTAATACCGCCTATGGAATTCTGTAAGCACTCCATAACTAACAGGAGTCCCGTATGAAGTCGATCACAGATGCTTTGCTTATTGAGGACTAACAAGAGGAGAGGAGTGAGGAGTGAGGAGCCGGCAACCACACCTCTCCCTCGTAACACCAGAATTGCTTCAAGTTAGAAATGAGTGTGACAAATCGTCAACTGGCCAAAACAAGCAAGCCTGATAAGCGTAAATTATTCCTGAATTTGTATTTAATATGTTAAGTTAAGTTATATAAATTATCTACCTAGATAGTTAACGTAGGTATTACATTAGTATTCTTGTGAAATTTGAATTTGGTAATTATGATGAATATGAGAGTTAGGGAATTAGGATTAAAAGGAAGTCCGGTATTCCTTCTAAATTACATATTAAATAAACCTTGAAGTTAAGTAAATATTTTAATTTGAAGTAATTATCTAAAATATTTATTTGTACGTTGTGTTAGTAATTTTACATGTTGTGTTCATTACTTTCGGGAATAAAGTTCATTTAAGATTAGCTGTGCCCAGAGTTTCGTTCGCATATCTAATTATAAAACAAGGTCCCCCGTCGCGTCTGTCTGTCCGTCTATCTATTCATGATAAACTCAAAAAATATTGGATTTTATTACAGTTCAACAACAGGTCGAGTGATTCCTGAGGAAAGTTTTCGTGCATAAGTTTCTTTGTAAATTGGGCGAGATATTAAATACTTAAATTCAATGTAGTAATTCAGTCGTTCAAAATAAATGTTACTAATTGTTAGTTTTTTTCACCTAGGATGCATGCACTGATTTCACTGGATGCATGTATGTAAGAAAAATGATGTAAGTAAATATATGAGTATATATTTACTATATAGTTATACTTTGATAAAGTTATTACCCGAGCGAAGCTGGGCCGGGTCGCTAGTACTAAAATAAAAATAGCAATAGTTACTTCTCATAACATCAGCTATTGTACAGAAAAGTCCATTAAAAGTGCTCCAGCCGTTGCATCTATGAATTAACATTTTTGTCTACGGAACCCGAAGACTGTCTAAAATATTAGCCTAAGTTAATGTCTTATAATATCAGATATCTGCCAGTGCAAGACCCGTCAAAATTTTTCAGTCGTTTCGGAGATTACTCATAACAAACAGACGTACAGACGAAGATATAAAACTTTTATATTACACGTCTAACTGTACTTACTTTCACTTGCACTCATTAAAAAGCTATGATATTGATATAAGAATATTGAGAGAACAGAGCACATATAGAAATTTAGGGGGCGCTTCGGGCATCAGAAGAAATACTGCAGAGATTTTGCCAAATATAAAGTTAGCGACTTATTCAACTAAACCATCACGGCAATCTACGTAATGTTACAATCATAATAGCAATCACATCGCTAAATGACAATAGAAAAGACCAGGAACAGAGAGCCGTCCGTGTACCGCGACGTATCCGAATATAATGCGTCACCAGTCAGAACTACAGTCCCTTTTTATAATAAGTTTAGGTACCTAAACGAAATAGGCAG
>DWON01006272.1:0-14027 GCA_018251015.1 Phocides pigmalion okeechobee
TGAGGACTAAGATGGTCGCCTCCAATAATATGTATCCGGCAACCACACCTCCCCAACCGAAACACAATACATGAAGATCATGTATTGTGTTTCGGTTTCATGTTGCTTTATGGCGGGTTATGAGGGTGGCGGTGGTGCCGCCCCGGGCGAGCTCTAACGGCTCTACCACCTCTAAACCACCACCACTAATATAGGGATAACACTGTTTAGTCAGCACATCATCCTTAGATGATCCCGCAGCTGCTTCCTAATTGTATTTGATCGTATAGATTATGCCTCTGAAATGAACTTCTGAGATAACGTTATCCTGCTTATACATACATCGTGTCCAGTAAACCGTAAATCTTGTAGTGACTAAAAAAAAAGACGCAATATCTGCTCTCTTTTTATCTACACTCTTTTTATTATTGCTCTCACCACCGCTAGGGTAATGGAGACGTGAAGCATTATCTACCATATATCTCCAATGCTGATTGATCAAGATAGAATATAGTTTATGTCGTCCAAAAATAATAAACCTAAATTTAGTTCGACGGGTAACAAAGTTGGTGCGTTAAACACATAACTGACCACCGCTTATCGGAATATGTCCGCGTGAAATATGGTACAGTTTATTTATAAAGGTGCAATATAAATTTGTCACATGAATTTTCGAAAATCTCGCACAACGTGCGATTGTATCCAATGGCACGATAACGTATCCCGTATAGAATGTAGCGATGATTATTTATCCGCTTTAGTTTAGTTTTTATAAAAGCAAAACATTTTAGTGTTGGCAATTAGAGGATTACTTTTTACTACTGTGTTTTTGCCGGCTCACTCACTTCATTGAATTAACCACTTTAGTCGTCAATAGTAGCAACGTATTTCATGTTTAAGTGGGAGTTGAGACTTCTGTTGCACATAGAGTTGGTTACAAATATCTTTTGGGGGCAATGACCAATTTGCTAACATTCCTAACCATTAAATCTCTTTCTGGATCGATTACAGCAAAACAACAATGTAATGCTCTTTTTGCTCTTTTTTCTCCACACTAAAGCCGAATTAATTTGCTTCGTTGTTCTATTTAGTACTGTCAAATGTTGTGAAAGAGTGTAACTCTTATATGAGTTAATGATAATTATTACTGATAATTATAAGGAAATTTATGTATGAAGTTTCCAATAAATAAATAGTAGCAATTTAGCGTTACACAATTCTACTTTGAAGGGTGTGCTAAAGTAGATTTTTTATAGATTAGTCTAACAACAATGCAGACTGGCCAAATGAAAGCAGTCACCATCACCCATGGACATTTGCAACACCAGAGGAGTTGCCAACGCTTCATCCACTTAGAATGAAACCCTCCTTGCCCTTCTTTTGAAGAGCCCCATGTTCCATATTTTGTACATCGTGGAAGAAATGAACGCGCAAACAATAATATGGATGGAACCTCACCCTTCGGCGAGTGGTACAGTGCAGAAAAGGTGACGAAGGCATCAATCATTTCATCAGAGCACTCACCATTATAATTCCGAAAGGAAATACTTATTTTAGAGGCTTTACTTCTTAGTTTTCAGAAATAGCACCGTATGCGAAAACGACTTCATATTGAACATTTTTAGAAGCGTCAATTACAAATATCAATAGGTGGAAGTGAGCACGATTGGTACTTGTATCACATGAAAAACATTCATCTTCTTATACAATCTGTCTTTTACACTTACAAACGTAGTTTTTACCAAACACTATAATCAGTGATCATACATCCGCCACAATCAACCAATTCGCACTCTGGCGTCATAAAGGTGAATGGCCCGTCACAGCAACAGCCCATAACACGCAAACCACGGCCAGTCACTTGCTCTTGGGCCATTTCTCCATACACAAGTAACTTCCGAGTTCTTTGCAACAAGTTAACCTTGTAATAATCGTAATGAATAACCGCCATCAGACGCAAATCCTATGTTTTTACAAGTCAAGAGGTATCAATAACAATTAAATGGAATTGCTGCTCCGTAATTTCACAATGCAGTTAACATGTTTATTAAATGTTTAAGTGCTATGGTTTATTCATTGTTTTTGTTTCCTTATAGATACTCTTATAAAATGTATTATAACTTTTCGAAGCTTTACTTAATTTATTTTCTTTTCGAGTCATATACCTTTATAGGTGGTAGAAGTGGTAGTAGTAGAATTGGTGGTAGAAGATTTGACCAAAATGTAAGTACCACTCTCACTTATAATTCGCGGTAAAACAATTATTGGCTGTCGCTGGAAAGATGCTGTTGCTGGTTTACTTACATTTAAGGCGACCATTGTAATTAGTAATCCTAAGTAGTAATGCATCAATGATCAACATTAAGCCAGAACTTGGACACTATTTCTTAACTATATATAGAAGTGGTTACATATTTCCTACCACTTACTATCATGCTACATAAATATCCTAAAATAGGCTGGAATTCAAAAAATCTAGTCTAATCATAATCGCTAAAATTCGTGGATGCCTGTAATCTGAAATGGATTACTAAACGATGGTACATAGATATAACTGATATTAGTACTATATCAAATATAGCATTAAAAGTTTAAATTTTATATTTTCCTCAACAATAACGTAATTTAATCAATATCCATTTAATAAAAAAAATATGTTCCATTGTTTTAAACCATTTGCGTTACTTGATTAAATTATTTGAGCTTATTGTACGAACCTAATAGAATCGAAACTCATTTTGGTTAAATAAATCAAAATCATGATCGTATTAAATAAGCTATTATAAAACATAAATATACGAATATGTATAAATGCAATAAATGAATATGCAATGTTATGTACTTTTTGTTTCAGAGTATTGTTTAAATATGTTTGGAATATGATGTAAATATATCCGTAAAGATTGAGAAGAAGTGGAAGATTGAAAAGAGTGGAAGAAGAAGATTGGAGAAGAGTGAATATTTCAAATCATCCAATCTTTCCAGATATCATATTAATTCAAATATCATATTAGTTTCTAAAATCCGTTAGACATAATAATACCTATCGGCTCCTACCTGTTGGGTCTCAGGGAAGAAAGTAACTCTTATGAATCTGGATACATACGGGTGAAGCCATAAAAAAGTACAAGCAGCTTTAAAGGTGGTAGAGCCGCTAGAGCTCGCCCGGGGCGGCACCACCGTCTCATAACCCACCGTAAAGCAACATGTTCTTCATGTATTGCGTTTCGTTTGGGGAGGTGTGGTTGCCGGATACATACCATTACGGATTACCATCTTAGTCCTCAAGAGTAGGAACGCATCCGCGTCCATCCTTAAATAGAACTTGTGTTCTATTTGAGGTTGGACGTGGTTGTCCATAAGCTGCAGTGACCACTTAACATCAGGTGGCCTGCATGCCCGTTTCTTACTATTTCATAACGAAAAAAAGCAAAAGTGAAACGTTTATTGATTTTTGTTTCCTTTAACTCTAAAACTACACAATTAATCTGCCTCACTTTTTGTACACAGATTGCTGGTACCTCGGGTATCATTATGGGCTACGCATTATCGCTACATTATATTAGAACTGAGATATAAGCAAAAATAATTGTAGTTAACATAAGGGCCCTTTTAAGCTACATTTTCAAAATTACGTATTGCTATACAGTATACAACGGGCATCTAAGCTTATGTTTCGTGGACAAAGCCACAAGTTAACACTAGTCTGGCAAGTAGTAGAACTACAGTTCGACCGGGGAGGTACCACCGCCGTCCTCATAATCCGCCGTAAAGCATTACCGTTTCGGTTGGGAAGGTCAGTTGCCGGCTACACTTTGAAGCGAGGCGACCATCTTAGTCCTCAGTAGTAGCAACGTATCGACGTTCGAATTAAGATCGGATTTTCGTCATCGTCGTACGTGGTTATCTATGGGCTGCGACTACTTAACTTCATCTATACATCGTATTTTACCATGTTTACATTCGAAACGAATATATTTGTTCGTATTATATGAAAAATTATAGACTGGTTTCGCATTTCATTAAACGAACTGTATAATTAATTGGGAGATAATAAATTTTAAAATACGTTAACACCCGGAACCGATAGCCGTATTTTGCTACACCTAGGTAAGTATTCTATTTCAGTAAATTACAAACCAGCTGAAGTAGCTACTTACTTAGTTAAGTAACTTAGTTGATTCATCGCAATCAGTTTCAAAAAACTAAATCTGTGCAATTTTTTATATTTCACAAAATCATTTGAACCATAAATAAATTAAATTATTATACATACCCAATAACGATATTTCTTTTTAACTGTATTAATACAGCGTTTTTGTGCCCACCTTAAAAATATTTAAATCAGAATTAATAAATTAATTCATATAATTCATTATATTTTACTGATAGACATAAATTATGTGATAAATCTTATTCAAGTAATTAATTATCTATAACGTTTTTTGCAACTTTTAAGAATTAATCGTTCATATCTCCTGAGTAACTGTTGTTTTTAATATCATTACATAATATAAAACAAAGTCGCTTCTGCTGTCTGTACGCTTGGATCTTTTGAGTCACGCAACAAATTTTAATGCGGTTTTCAACAACTGACAGAATGATTCAAGAAGAATGTTATGGTATTGGATTATCCGGATAATTCGTTCTTTTTGGGTATTCTAGCTGAATATATTGCAATTATTATTGAAAACAAATGACATGTGTATTTTTTTATGTGAGAGAAATGGTAAACGAGCATACAAACCACCTGATATTAGATAGTCGCAGCCCATAAACACGACTGAAATCCTATCTGAGCTCGAACGTAGATATGTTGCTTCTCCAGAGTACTAAGATGCTCGCCTCGCTTCAATGTATAGCCGGCAACCGCACCTCTCCAACCGAAACGCAAGTAATGCTTTACGGCATTATGAGGGCGGCGGTGGGATCTCCCCGGTCGAACTATACCTTTAAAAATTTCTCCCACGTTAAAAAAAACTGGAAGGATGAAAACGACTGTGGAACAGAAGGGTACCTATATAAATGTATATAAATATTTAAATAAGCTGAGTTTAATTTTCCTAAAAAATTGCCACGAACTTACCGAACAACCTGATATAATAAATGTGTAGTATAACAGTGAGAAGCCGAGAAATTCAAAGATTTGTAATATGACGACGTAAATGCCCTCTAGCGTTGTTAGAGCGCCTAGTAATTTATAAATGTGTTTTTCTACTTACGATACAAACTAACAGATAGATAATGAAATACAAGTTATTAATAACGAGATCCGAAGTTTGTTAATCAGCAGCAGGCTGCGCTTAATAGCAGACGATAAATTCACAAGTTCGGCTCGCCACTAACCTCTGGCCTCGACTCCGATTCACAGATCTAGTAAGTAGGCCTGCAAGAGATAGATGGCAACTGGGGTCAAAATAGACCCTAACCTTGTATAGTCCTGGGTCCAAGTGCAAATTTCGTCAAATCATATCTTCTCGAGCGGTAACGTAAAATGCTTCAGAGAGATGTATCATAAAGCTTAGTAATCGTCACGTACGGTTTCATAGGTGTGGTGGCAGTGGTGGCGCATTTTTTTTTTTGTGGTTGGGTGGCTACCGCTTGTCATCCTACCCACAGAACCGCAGCTGACATTTTTTTATATTTTAGCCTAACGAAAAGCTACACGGAATACCTGATGGAAAGCAGTCACCGTCGCCTATAGACATTTGCAACACCAGAAGAGTCGCCAATGCATCGCCGGCTTTGAAGGAGAGCTCTCTTTTCGACCCTTCTTGACGACCTTTGACATGCACAAGGCTTCATAATACATCTTTCTAAAGAATTTTACAAATTATTTTCTGAGAGGGAATTGATTTTGAAAATCAGTGCTGGCTCGTGGGCTATCAAAGTAGTCCTAAAGAATTATGCTCCCATCGTATGCTCTCGACACCTCAAATTAATTTATTTTACTTTATTTTACATGGATTTATCTGCGTGAGATTCGATAAATTACATATTTTACTGCATTTTATATTTTATACGCTAATTTGCTCATAGGTTCAGTTGTATAGGACCTTTTTAATGACGCCTTCTAAGGATAATTTTAAACATGTCTCACGTAAAACGACAAATTAAATGTTTATAAATTAACGTCATGAATAAAAGATACAAAGATGATTAAACTTTAAAATGTATCTTATTATTATTATATTTATTTAACAATCTTAAACTTTTCAAATTAAGTTTTAAAAAAATCATAGTGTAATACTATTCGGCAAAAGGTATACGCTGACAAGGAATGTCAACTCGAATATAATTAAAAAATTACAACGTCACCCTTGAGATTGATATACAAGTAGCTTACTCTAACTAACACGTTTAGTAATAACTAAAAAAAACGGCTTAAAAATGGTATCTTCTCTTTTACCATCTTCAGGGATGATAATTTCTTCCAAATGCATTTACATAATCGTAGTCTTACTCAGTTAAGCCGATTCCGAGATTAGCGCCCACAAACGTACAGATAAACAAAAAACAAAATAAAATATAGCTAACTGCTTAAACATTATCTATTTCACTCCCGTCGGCTGTTTTTGTTTCTGTCTGTTGTCGCCGTGACGACACTGTAATTGACAATCAAAAATAAAAAACATTAACCGTGAGTACAATAAAATAAATGGAAAATAGACAAAACACATACGAACTCTTTGCTATTAGAAAATCGGGAAATCCTAAAAATATAAGCCTACTTAAAAATAATAGCGGGTAGCAGCTAGGTTTATAATAAAAACAAAATGAAACGTACCTACAATATTTATATTCAACATAGTTACAATATACAATATAGTTCCACTGGAATGTCTGAGTTATTGCTTAAATTTAACTTTAAGTCATTTGAGTGGGTTCGGTATTTAAATTACAGATATGATTAATATTGTGAACATTTTTGTCCATATAACTTCATCCTGTTTATTTATTCGTTCATGATTAAATTATATACACATTTTTAAACAGTTGATCAACAATTTAAAGTGAATACTACATTTTTTATTGTGGAAGGGTAAGAAACGGGCATGCAAGCCACCTGACGTTAAGTGGTCACTGCAGCCCATGGACAACCACATCCAATCTTAAATAGAACAGAAGTTCTATTTAAGGATGGACGCGAATGCGGTCCTAATCTTGAGAACTAAGATGGTCGCCTCTAATGACGTGTATCCGGCAACCACACCTCCCCAACCGAAACACAATACGTGAAGAACATGTTGCTTATGGGGGTGGCGGTGGTGCTGCCCCGGGCGAGAACTAATGGCTCTACCACCTTTAGACATTGTTGTTTTTGTAGTAAATTACGAATAAATACAATTATTAAAAGTCTGTCTGTCTTATAAAAGAAAAATATATAATTTTAAACGAATATTATCGCGGAATTTATACATATTATTTTGTATGTATATACATAAATATTTTGTATGTATGTATAAGTACGTTAAGTCACGCCAAAGCGGTATAACTTCTAGCAACTTATTGTGTGGTCTCTATTAAAAAAAGGGGTTTTAATCTGTTTAGAATTGGTTTTGAAGGGGAAGAATACCCTTCTAGCCCCATGAAAGTGGAAAGAAAATTCCATCCAAGAAAAATAAGGTAATAGAATTAAATCTTGTTTAGGAACTAAGTTTAAATTGGGAAATAAATTTATAAATATAAGGTTATAAATAAAAAAAATATGTGCAAGAATTTAGCATTTAGTGATTCAGCTCCATAGGCTATTAAACCGATAGTATCATAATAGTATCCATCAGGCCAGCTTTTGCATTCAGACAACCTAATTTATTATCATAAATAACATTTTTCAGATCAATATGCCTTGGGTGTTTAGATTGTTCCTATAACTCTATAGTCCACGAGCCAGGAGCTAATTTCTCCAGTCATTTCTTCTCGGGCGTTAATTCGTTCTATTAGAATATAGAGAGAAACACATAAATACAGGGGCCGCTTCGGGCATCAGAAGCGATACTGCAGGGACTTAACCAAATATAAAGTTAGTGATTTGTTCAATTTAACCGTCACGGCCATCTAGTGTTACAATCAATCATAATACTCGTAGCAATCACATCGCTAAATGACAATAGAAAGAGCCAAGAAAAGAGAGCTGTCTCATAATGGCTCATGAGCTAAAACCACCGTTCCTTTTTATAAGAATTTCAGGTAAAACGAAATAGGCAGGTGGGGCGTCAGGTGATGTCCTCCGATTCGATGACATCATTTTTTTCCAAACTACCTTATTTTAAGCGCTACTACCCTATTTTTATTAAGAGCGACAGTTCAAAGCAGTAGGTATACGTCACCCTTGTACGTTTATGAGGTATCGTGATATACATATCGCTTCTTTGCTTCAATAACGTGTTATCTCAAAAAACTAAATTTTACAGTAGAGCATTTTTTTACTTACAAAAAATTATTTTACTTAATTATGTATTTTTTTAACGTTTATTGTAGATTAAAATAAAATAAAAAACTTGAGGTATCAAACTTATCACGTTATAGAAGCAAAGAAGCGATATGAGCGCCGCGTCAAGTGTTAATAAGGTCTTGAAAAGTTACTCTACAGAATAAAAAAAATGTGTTTCTATTTCCAGATTTGTGGAGCTACAACAAGCAGTGGGTCCGGAGCTGGCTCGCTCGGACCTGGCGCAGATCTTCCAGGCGTTGCTCAAGGACACCGAGGCTGAAGTGAGGGCTGCAGCCGCTGGGAAAGTAAGCTAACACTTAACCTTCAGTTTACAAATCTTAAGGAAATTGATAAATTTGAAAATAATAGCCTAATATTCCATGTCGAAAGTGCTACAGAATAGACATAAACACCCAGACACGAGAAATAAGCCAGTATTCACAATGTAAACTTCTAGGTGGAGATTAAAATTTAAATATACCGCATGTCATTACAGTATGGTGATCTATGCTCCACACAAATTGTCATATTGAAGCTGTAAACTTATTATTTTTTAACAATAAAAACATAAGTTTTCCTTAATTACATCTGTGTTTTTGTAAAATTGCATTTGTGGCTTTTGTATTAGAATATGGACTAAGTATTTTATGATAAGTTTTACATGTATAAAAATCAATCGGGACCCAAAACAAGCATTTGATATTAAATTCATTATAAAGATTAACACAAATAAATAACTGAAAATAATAATAAATACCTTTCCAGGTCAAAGACTTCTGCATGAATTTGGACAAGGCTCACCAGGAACACATCATCATGAACATGATCTTGCCTCAAATCAAGGATTTGGTGTGCGACCCCAACCAGCACGTGAAGTCTGCGTTGGCATCCGTCATTATGGGTCTGAGTCCAATCGTCGGCAGGCAGAACACCATCGAACATCTGTTGCCACTATTCCTCACTCAACTGAAAGATGAATGTCCCGAAGTCAGGCTGAACATCATCTCTAACTTGGAGTGCGTTAATGAAGTCATCGGGATCCAACAGCTGGTGCAATCCCTCCTGCCAGCGATCGTGGAGCTTGCAGAAGACACAAAATGGCGTGTAAGACTTGCTATCATCGAACACATGCCACTCCTCGCCGGCCAACTCGGACAGGAGTTCTTTGATGAAAAGCTGACAGGCCTCTGCATGTCCTGGCTCATTGACCACGTGTACGCGATCCGCGAAGCTGCTACACTGAATCTCAAGAAACTCGTGGAGCAGTATGGTGCTCCCTGGGCGGAGACCAACGTCATCCCCAAAGTGCTCGCCATGTCTCGGGAACAAAACTATCTCCATCGTATGACGTACTTGTTTTGTATCAACGTTCTGTCTGAAGTCTGCGGCAAGGATATCACGACCAGAGTATTACTGCCTACAGTCCTGTCGATGGCTGATGATAATGTAGCAAATGTGAGATTCAATGTTGCTAAAACTCTTCAAAAGATGGCACCGTATCTCGACCCCGCGGTCATCCAGCCGCAAGTGAAGCCGGTACTTGAGAAGTTAAATGTAGATCCGGACGTCGACGTCAAATACTTCGCGTCCGAAGCAATCGCCGGCATAGCCGGTTAAGTTTTAATTAGTCACAATGTAATATCTGTATTTTCTAGTACATATTTATTCGTAAACTGAAAGAAAATACCCATTATTACCTCGCTGAAGGTAACATTCATTCCAGTGTTAACATCCGCAGACATCATTTGGAGGGCATTTAATTTGCACTTTTGAAATTGTAATAATCTTAAATTTAATATAGTTAATAAAATCAATTGGTTGTTTTATTTTTAACTTACCTTCCTTTCTTTAGAACTATTTATATGAGAAAACACTTGACATTTTCTACACTCATAGCCTCACTCTAGGATTCCATGTGTCGTGGGTGCCCTAAACTAGACACATACGAGTACACAAACACCCCAGACCCATTACAGAATTCTAAATTAGTTATTCATATATCCATCTAGGCGGGAAACAAACCCATGATCCCCTACATGTCAGACCCGGATAGTTACTTTTGCGCCATACTGGAGTCACGCACTAGGCTAATTACTGCTTTTTGAACCCTGGACGAGTCTAGAAGTGATAACAGTACTACTTTACCAGTTTATTTGGTCTGAAAATAATACAATTATGTCTATCTTAGCTCCTACGAAAAGTACTATTATCGGTACAATACTGCTTAGAATAGGAGTATTCGTCAAAAATATATATATGGCCGTGGTAAACTTTCAGTGCAATAGTCATGCCAATATTTTCTAAAGAAATTGTTAGAACTGTAAAATTAGACATTGATTACTTCGACGAGTAAGGCAAATTATTGAAATCAAAATATTACTAAACTGCAAATTTTATTAACAATAAGAGATATTGTAACCCAAACGAGCCTCCATCTTACTCTCTTTAAACCTGTTATCTGTAGATAAAAAACTACTCTGATAAAAATATGACACATCACAACATCAGTGCTCCTAACAGTAACCATAAGTTCGGTAAATAGAAGTCACACGTTAAGTATTTTCTGCGTTTCGGAAAACGAAAATCTTTGGAAAGACCTGTTTGCAGACTCATGTTCAAATTAATGAACAATTAATCCTCAGGAGTAGCAAAGCATTTGTGCCCAACTTCAAGTCAGACTCCTGTTCAATATTAATTGGTACAGATGAGCGATATTTACCTACATCAGGTGGAACGCATAAGTCAATTAATTCAATTATATGAAAAAAAGTACGTCTATTAATCTTAAGGCCCATTTAGATGGAGAGTTTCTCGTCTCGAAGATACCATTATCCAAGGAATATCAAACATTTTTTTCGTCTAAACATTCGCTCTTCTCGCTCGTTGCCTTGGACGACAATTGCCTCGCAATGGAATATTATTGTGTCCGTGTAAACAGTGTCGTTTTTACGAACAATATACTAGTAATCACTAAACTCGAATGACAAATTTCGCATTGAAAACGATTCAATCTGATTTGTACGATCGTATAAACTTGAAAATATGTCACGGGATATCGTGTTTATACAATTCGAGATTCTCATTAGCAAGAATCTGCTTACTATAAATTTCGTTGTGTAAACAAACAGACAATTATCGTCTAACGATAAGTCATATGCGAGTCTCGTATGACAAAATCGTAGGCGAGATTTCTTGCCTGTATGTAAACATTTTGATACAATTTTGTTATGGCGATTATTGCTTGTGATAGTAGCGTACGGTTTCTCGAACCGAAACGTACGAAAAACTCTCTCCGTCTAAATGACTCTTTATTGAGACATATATGTATTTACATCTTTTAGTGTCAATAGAAGATCTCCGATTCTGCAAGTCGCACAATATCCAAATATCATTTAAAAATACTCCTAGTATTCACTTAGTTAAACGAGCTAGGTCTTAAAATCTGTAGGTAATCAGTAATATAAATAAAAGAACAGTTAACTTTATACTTTTTATTTCCATTCAAACAACAGTATCCTAATTCACTTTAACATTGAACTATGCCAGCGTCTCGCTCGAAGTGAACAGGAGAGCTCAATTTGGAATGTAACACTAGTTACGGGGCTATGAAAATAATACACTTGTATTTACAAGAACATTATAGAGTGAACAAGCTAGATTTATCACACGGACGTGTACTAAACGTCTGAATAATTTATTAATACAATTTATTGCAATAAATTTCGATCAACATGTGAACACATTTCAACAATTTGTGCACAAAATAATATACAATATATTATCTGTATAGTAATTTCAGTGTCACAAGCACCAACAAAGAAATAATGGCATCTTTAATACAGTTAAATAATTTATTACCACGTTCTACTTTATATGACAGGAATATATACATGACGGCAACATTTCTTTATATAGTAGCTATAACTTTCAAGGCGTATTCCTCGGGATAGATATCTTTAAATTATTAAATAGCAACACGATTGTTGTAATTTTGTAACTTGATCGTAATACACATAATAATAAACTATTAACAACTTACTAGTAAACAGTATAATATCTTACACGTTAGCCGCGATGCGACATTCTAGCGCGCGTCGGCCAAGAGTTGAATAAAAAAACGCTAGTAATAATAATAATCTCCTCGCCAATACTGAAGATTACTGAAGCCTCAATTGTGTATACATTCACTTTTCATGGCAAAAGTTCAAACTGAAATTCGATGTAAAATAAAATGAAAATCTTTTGCTATGAAAAAAAATACTGATAAATGCACTTAAATCTGTTCGTAACAAAGCCAATCGAGATGGAAACTCATCCATTGATTAAAGATATCCTTTTTGTATGCAACATCACTAATAAATACTTCAATAACAAGACAATTAATTCATTCTCAATAACACAAAAACCTCTCCGACCAATCTTGAATTACAAAGGGTGTCCAAATTCTCATAGCAATTGTGTGCAACAATAATCTCCACGCTAGAAGGGCGACGGCGTGCGGGAGCGGAGCCTAGTGGCGCGAGTCTCTGGGGTAGAACTCCGCGAGCGTGGACGCCGGGATACGCTTCAACATCTCCTTGGGGAAGATACGCAGCAACTGCCAGCCGATGTCCAGCGACTCGAACACGGTGCGGTTCTCGTAGTTGCCCTGCAGGGAATATAACATATGAATCATTGGTGCAAAAAGGGCATCGATTTTTAATTATTGAATGGAAATAATACTTTTCCTTATAATGCTTATTAGCTTGCAGTCTGCTAGATGGTAAGTGTTCATTGCTTCCATGTTCAAAATCAACCAAGTCCTGCACGAAATAGAACAAAGGACGCACCAGGACATATCACCAATATACATATTTTCAACATACAACTATGACGAATTACTATATTAAATTTAACTTGTTAATCTCTCGCCCAATTTACAAAAGAAACTAATTATGCACCAAAACCTTCCTCAGGAATCACTTTACATGTTGTTGAAAACTGAAAAATCCGTCCAGTACTTTTAGATTTATCGTGAACAGACAGACAGACAGAAAGACGCCACGAGCTACTTTGTTTTATAATATATTAGATAGATAGATAAAAGATGAACAAAAGATATGGCAAGAGGAACGTACCTGTGTGATGAAGTTCTTCTCAAACTTGGTCAAGAACTCGAGGTAGAGCAGATCGTCTGGTGTCAGCGCCTCTTCACCCACCACGGCCTTCATCGCCTGCACGTCCTTGCCGATGGCGTAGCACGCGTACTACAACGTCACACTCACATTAAAATTATATTCTTAATTATCTAAATGAAACATGATACTCAAGTTAAAATTATAGTCACTTTTATTGGACCATTTGCAGTGAATTAACTGATTTACTAATTTTATACCATTTGATTATTATTATTTTTTTATGAAAGAGTAAGAAACGGGCATGCAGGCCACCTGATGGTACGTGGTCACTGCAGCCCATGGACAACCACGTCCAATCTCAAATAGAACGGAATTTCCATTTAAGAATGGACGCGGATGCGTTCGTACTCTTGAGGACTGAGATGGTCGCCTCCAATAATGTGTATCCGGCAACCACTCCTCCCCAACCGAAACACAATACATGAAGAACATGTTGC
>DWON01006273.1:0-14027 GCA_018251015.1 Phocides pigmalion okeechobee
ATACACTACCACCGACTCGTAAGATATTTTGTTTTGGAGAAGAGTCGGCGAAAGAAACTCCAAAACACATCTTCATTATAAATTCCGCAATAATAGTTATTTGTTCAAAATCGTATAATTGGAGAACCCGTTATATAAAAATGCTTAAACCCAATTCCACATTACCACTCCATATTATAAAAGCAACCGCCTAATCTAAATTCGAAATTGGAGAACCCATAAGACTTACCCACAGATAAGCAATTGGAAGTTTGTCACAAGTTCCGTCAATTACTAGTACAATATCTAAGTTAAGGCACATTAAGTGAAAACTTTATGCGCCCACGAAGACTTTACCGGCCGTTACAATTACTGCTACATATAAGTAAAGCCGTAAGTAAGGTGTTATCTTAATGCGGTTAAGGCAGCCTTTTATTCTTCACGACGTCGTTAACGACATTTTGTTAACTTTTATAGCGGGAAACATTTACTTTGCGTAACGCGCGTGCGGCTTACACATAACTGCTGCTGCACAAATCCGTGCGATTTACGGGCGAACACAAGTGCTGTGATTATGAAGCCGGTACAAGACTGTGGGTGGACAAAACGACTGTGTATTCGTAGACGCTACGCGGCTGCTGCCAGACTCAACAAGAACAAGGTGCGTCAAGCGTAGACGCATCTCCAGTCATCTCCAGCCACAGTCAAAGTGTTAACTCCTTTCTTTTCGCATTACAGAACATTTATGCGAAATAAAAAAAACTATTGAAATTAGTCTTATAATTTTTAATTCAGAACTTTTAATTTGAAACGATTTTTCATTGTGTTAATAAGCCAAACATTATTATTATAATACATATAATATAATAACCATAATCAGTTCCTACTAACTATAGTTAAAATATAATACTACATATACCTGCGGTTGTTATATAAAATAAAGGTTTATTTATCAAGCTATGTCTTCACAATAAAACTTATAACTTATACTTCACAATAAATATATAAAAATATCTAAATAAAAACCTAAATACACAAAAAACCCCAATTATCTACATTTTACAAACACAAAAGAAAGTAAAACAAAAATATCTAAATAAGTACAATACTTTCATTGTCATCGTTAATCATTAAAATTGATATTATAGACGACTGATAGTAACGACAAAACGCCGTAACATCGTGCCGTATGGTATAAACATTTCGCTTAAAGGTTGGATAACGCAAGGTGTAACGCACACACTGACAAGCGGAGCGATAAGATTATTATACGGTTCCAACGTCATCGCTTTGTCCGCAGCGCACTATTCGGTAGGACCTGACCTTTGGGTAGATTTATGAGGTCGTGAAGCAACATATAATGTCGTAAGTAACATAATTAAAGACATTTTTGTTTATGTATATTTAGATAAATAATGCTATTTAATTTTTATAATGCTATTATGTTTATGCTATTAAATTTTGAAAAAGTTTTTTTAAGAAATATGTTTTACATAATTAAATAAATTTGTGGTTTTGAACTAACATTATAGTATCGTTAATATATCGTTGTACGTTTTTTATGTTAAATGTTAAACATGAAGTTTTTGCTAAATTTGACATTACTTATTCTTTAATCCGATACACAGGATACAATAAGATAATCCTTTTTGCAATTATTATTTGAGCAGATGTATTTTTTTACATGTAAAATTTAATTTACATAATTAACCGGCATAGGAATTTACATAAGAAAACCCTTTTTATTTGGGAAGGAATACTTTCCGTTTGAGTCCATCAAAATTTTATAAGAATATTCCACCTGCAAAAGCGGAAAAATAGGTGATAACATTTTGTATTGAAGTTCGCTTGAATTAGAATAGAGTAATTAATCTGTGAGAAACGTATAGTTTTAATTTAAATTAATTTAAAAAAAACTTCTATGCCAAAGGACAATAAAACAGAAAAAGCAATTTCCTTGAAGTTCTATTTAAAATCGTAATGTTTAGATTGTTGAATTAAAATTATTCGTAACGGTTAGATTTTTTTTAACGCTAAGAGTCTTTAATGAAAATAATTTATAACGGTTTATTTTCTAAACGCCGTCCGCTCCGCTCGTGTCCGTACCCGGTTACCTTTGACCGGAGCCTGTGTCGCTCCGTAATGGCCGATGCTCGGGCGCAGATAACGTGAACTATCGACTTTCCCTCGCTAGATTTTTAATTAGATTGCCTAGAACATCTTCAACTAACGAATTTTCAAATATTGTTATCTGGTTCTCGTAATGAGCTACGAAGTGTAAACTACGGTTTAATAATACGGCTAAAGTTTAAATTAATTATAAATCTATAGTTCGACCGGGAAGGTACCACCACCGCTCTCATAATCCGCCGTAAAGCATTACTTGTGTTTCAGTTGGAGAGGTGCGGTTATCGGCTTCACTTTTAAGCGAGGCGATCATCTTAGTTCTCAGCAGTAGCAACGTACTCGTATCTACATACGTTCGAGCTCAGATAGGATTTCGGTCGTGTCGTGGTTGTACATGGATGTCTATGGGCTGCGACTATTTAGCATCAGGTGGTTTGTATGCTCGATAGGTACTCTTCTCACATAAAATAAATAAAATAATAAATATTTCTTTCAATATTTTAAGATATTTTAAATTTATTTTTATTTGAGGAGGACTCACGATTAACACTTAACGAATCATTTTAATCGTGAGTACCCGTTACATAGAAAAACGATTAAATTTTACGACAATATTATTTATAAATTATAGCCTTCATAAGTACACGTACTAGATAACTAGATAACTTAGATAACTAGATACCTCAGCGTAGTTGGGCCAGCTTGGCTCGGGTATAATAGATTTTATATTTACTTACATTATTTGCCCTTCGTACATGGATCCAAACATTACCTGGTTGCAAAAACCAACGATTGTAACCTCTATTTCGAAAGACAACTGAATTCCTATATTGAATTTGCCATTTAATTTCTCGCCCATATTACAAAAAAACTTTACTTATTATACAACAAAATCTTCTTCAGGAATCACTCTACCTGTTGTTGGAAACTGTGCGAAAAGCCTCCAGTACTTTTGGAGTTTATCACGAACAGACAGACAGACAAACGCGACGAGGGACTTTAATATTTAAAGGTAAATTTAAAAAATATGAAATATGATAAAAATATCCCTAACAAAATATCCCTTAATATGAAATTCGTATTCAAATGCTTTATTTTGTTAAAAGGTACTTTCGGACACTTTTCTTTACAGCTTACTCTTCAAACTAGATCACAGCAACCGTACAACACCGTGTTAAGACAGAAATAGGTTTAAACATAATTACTTATTTATCGCATAAACACTTTCTAAATTATGCACGTAGAATATAATTAGCGGCGACCGCGATTACAACTCGTAAAGATTACATCAGATAAAGTACAAATTTATCGAAGGCCAGCGCCAGCCTATAATCAAGCCAAAGTTGTTACATATTGTAAGGAAACTGTATAGTCCATGAGGCTGTTGCAAATCCCGTTAATCATTTCGTTTAAGGCGTAGAATGCTTCTGACATGTGTAACATGAAGCCATGTGTACGTTATTACACTTTCAAGTGTGAACTGAAATTTTGAAAAAATGGCTTCCAAAATGTGTACGTTGATATAGTTCCAAGTGTGAAGTGAAAATCTGAAAAAAATGCTCAAAAAATGTGTATCATGAAGCTACGTGTACGTTATTGAAATTTAGTCAATAATTTCTACACACGTGATAACTGGAGCAATATTTTAGAAATGTATGTCATGAAGCCTTGTATATATTAACTGTTCCGTGGATGAGGTGAAATATGAATGTCAGTTTCATATGAATGTCAGCAGCGGTTTCGAGTTTGAGATGAGCAGCAGTGGTTATGACAACTGGATGTAATAACATTTTTTACTTCCAAATAGCTTATAAAATCTTATTCATTCCACCCACGAAACCGCAATTAATATTTACTAAGCTTCATAATACATTTGTTGTAAGTATTTTCCGAAGTACTGAGAAGAAATTGGTTATGAATATCTGATGCTGGCTCGCGGTCTAGCTTGGTTGGTTGGTACAAAAAATTGGATTAAGGCTTTTAGGATAGTGACATGCCATACGTGCCTACTCCACATTTTTTGTTCAAAGCCATGTAGAGTAGAGAAAAATGTGATCTTAATAGTGTCGATTGGAATGTTGCAAATGTTTTATTTTGTTTGCATTTAACTAGAACCATACTTGTACTATTTTTCCATTATGCTTATATGAATTATAACGTGAAGTTAGAGTCTGCAGTATAGTGATTAAATGACTGAAAAACATATGTGTATTCTTAAATCTACATTTAAATACATAATTGCAACTGACTTAAAAAAGGAGATTGTTAATTTGTTATTTTTAATATCAAAGTCAATTTCAAATGACTTCAGAAACATTTCATTCTTAGGTTAATCTTAACTCTATTATTTACTTTTGTTTGCCATCGCATAATTACGTTATTTACTATCAGATATCTATATTTTATATAATTTTATTTTTTGGTAGACACTATAAAAATTTGGAGGGTATATATGCTCCTGAACAGACATATGTGCTAATAAACGGTTAATCAGTTTTCTTCCTTTCTTTCTTCTTTCTAAGGTTAATCTACCTTTACTATACAACCACGCACAATAATGCTACCCTGTTGCTATAAAAGATAAATTATTTATAACTTTTCCATGCACATAACTCATATTAAGGAGAATAAGCTGGTACATACGTAAACCGCACTAATACGTTACAAATGGACCGAAAATCCCCGGATTATAATAAATATAAGCCGTCAAAAATCACTTTACGATTCGTTTCGTGTCGGAGTATCAATCATGGGTAGGTTGTAGCCACTATCAATAATTCCCACGTTTTGGTGCATAGAAAAGAAAATGGCGGACAATTAAGCGGAAATTCTGTTCTTGTTTTCCAATGAAGGATTTGTATCTGACGGGTATGGATGTCCAGTAAATTTATGTATTTATTTTTTATGCATTGGAAGGTTTCTTGGTCTATTCAGTGATCTTAACAGAAGGTCTCGTTGCAATTCTCGTCTAAGACGAACATTTGTATGATTAGTATTATTTTTAAGTCAAAGTGTAACATTACATATTTCAATATATTTTCTCGTCATTATAACACATATAAATTAAGCGAATTATATATTATATGATGGCATCTCATCGGTCACGCACAAGGTCATTTCATCTTGGACCCTATATCATATAGGATCTGCTTAGTTTGACATATTATATAGGATCCCACATATTACCTAGATCAGATTAGTTTGAGATAAAATGACGTGTGAATTGTTCCAAGACATTATTTTAATACACCGACGAATAGAAACCTTCGTTTTTCACACTCAGCTAAAAACGCTTGTCAATTAGCGATTTAGGTTGTAGCGTGTACAAACGCTCCCGCTGCCTCTAAACCCGTGTACCACAATAATTATTTCAAGTAATTGTTTCCACGCATATAGAGTATAAAATATTTATTAATAACATTTCGGCTTGTCAGTAAGTCTATTGAAACTCGGGCGTGTCTCATCGGTAATTGGATATCATTACAGGGATTACCGTCCGCTACCATACCGTTCGGATACGGCTTAAGTAATGTGTAGATTAGCTTTTTATGACCTCACGGGGTTAGAGACGGCTATGTTGGGTTTGATTTTAAACTAATATTATCGCGGAATTTATACATTTTACTATGTACATTTTAGTGGAGAACACAAGCCAAGCAACTGGGTCGAAAGACAGGCAATAAAAAATAAAAAAAATGTTAATCGTGAGTACCCAGATTATGAGGGCGGCGGCGATACCACCCCAGACAACCTATAGTTCTATCACCTAGGATCTTCTCCTTTTTATTCGTCTTCAGCCCGTAACAGTCCACTGCTGGACGTAGGCCTTTCCTCAGGTGCGCCACTGACCCTGGTCTTCGCCTCAACCACTTAGGTTACAGGTACAGGTAACAGGGCTAAAGTACTAAATATCGAGCTATGACTTATGATTTATGTTTTTATTGTAAGTGTACAAGGTAAAATCACCAAAAATCTACCTTTTATTTATTAACTATAAGTATATTATGAATTCCAAATATTTTTATTTCGTAAAAAGTAAAAAAAATAAAATTTTCACTGGAAACTCTGCCTGCTGATTTAGTTTACTGTGTTGTAGCCGGAAGCATCTTTCCCGAAAAATTTGTAACAACAGTATAATTTTAACATGCACAAATGTACACCAAATATACAAAATGAGTTATTACGTACATTTGCGTTAATATTAAACGGGGTAACAACACCAAATATCGACTCATCACTCGAAATAAAACCGATTGTACACAGTACAAAAATGAAAGTCCAGCCTAAGGCGCTGACAATTATTTCGGTAGCCGCTACCTCGTGTTATTATCGCTAGATCACTATCGCATCGCGATACAAAAATGATAAATTACTACATATCGCCGTATCATTCTTAGACCCCTCATTTGTGTTTGACGATAATTGTCTACAGTGTTAATCATTTTTTGTGATGATGGGTTATTAAATTGTTTTTAGTGCCGCTTCTTGTGGACGTTCTTTAACGGCTAAACGATTTAATCAGGTGAATGTTATTTGGGATTGAAAAGAAATTCAAATTGATTGTCTCTGATGAGAAAATTTGTCGGTAGAAAATAATTATCGTCTCTCAATTGAAATCAGTGTGATATGGCTACACAACTTATTAATCAAAGGAGTATAACTATAAATGTAATTATGTGAGAGGTCTACATAATATTAGTGTTCAATGTAGCTTATTTAATAAACTCAATGAAATTTAACATAGCATCATCATTCCGTTGACCTGCTGTGTAACCTAACAGGCATTTTGATACCAGCGCTAGTTGGCCCTGGTTCTTGGTGGTCACTGTTCACACACACACAAACGTAATTGTAACTTAAAAATTATTCGTATTGTCAGTTGTATTAATTAAATTTGTGTGCGTATTTTATTACGAATAAAATATTTTCTGTCATGTTTTCTTTCTTTTCATTCTCCTATTTTTTGTTTCTTTCAATTCATTACTGTTCTATCATCGTAGACTCGAAGATTGAAAAAAACCCATGTAGGTGTGAAAATACTTATTTCTAATACTAAAATTAATTTATTAGCAATAATATTACAAATTATGGTAAAAAGTTAGAATTCCAAAAAATTCTCACGAATGTCTTCACTTGAAATAATAGACATCAAAAGTACCGCACTATACGAATCGATTCGATTAATTAGGTCGATTGGAATATCGTAAAAAATTCGGTTCCCATGTCGATCAAGTACCCGACGGCTCTATCAAGTAATAAAGTAACGTACTAATAATCGTGTATATCGTAATTATAATGCCGATGTTACAACCAGTCATTACGTGTTGAATTGAACGTGACAGCTTGGTTTTGATCTTAGTTCCATTCCTTCGTACTGGAGTAGACCGCTAGACCGGGGAGGTACCAGCTGTCCTCATAATACGCCGTAAAACAGTTCTTTCGTAAAATTAAACCCGTCATTACTCGCATTACTTGGTTTTGATCTTAGTTCCATTCCTACTGGAGTAGACCGCTAGACCGGGGAGGTACCAGCTGTCCTCATAATATGCCGTAAAACAGTTCTTTCGTAAAATTAAACCCGTCATTACTCGCGTTGTACTGAACGTAACAGCAATGTTTTGATCTTAGTTCACTTCTTTCGTCACCAAAATTTTATGATTTTGTTTTTTCTTACGGCTATATTTAATGATTTAAACTACCATTACCTATACCATTGCGAAATTTATACATTTTCTCATAAAACAGATACTTATGATTAACATTTTGAGATTGTCGATATTTCGAACCAGTCGCATTGCTCGTGGTTACGACTAAACTACTGTGACGAGGGAACCTGTTGATGGAGCCTAGTTGTAGATTAATCTATGTGTCTATCCTTCATCTAATTGTTTTTTACTTTTTTGGGTTCCATAGCAATATATGTGATATTTTAATTATAAATTCGCTTTCGATCAAAGATATCTTTATCTAATCTGACAATATTTCTATTTTTCATATTTATTCTGACTAACACCAATGCATCAGAACTATAAGAGTTGTACTAGTAATTAAATTGCTCTAAAATTAATAATGGGGAAAAATCCATAAAATTGAACGGTAGTCGCGTTCCCTTGATGTGGCCTTTCTAAAACCAAACCAATATCAATCGCCACTGTAATGTGTAATCTCATTTATGGCGTCAAAAGCTCTTTCACACATTTATTGACCATTAAAGTTAAATAAAAAGCGCGTATAAAATTAAGCAATTATTGTATATGTCGAATTAATACAATTTATATGTATGGGTTTGATCGCAAGCGATTAACTAACACGATACAAAGCTAGATGCGCAAAGATGCAATAGATATTTTCTGCTTATGAATGGTAAGTAAGTAGTTAAGTAAGTAAGTTAGCAAGTATGTTAGTAAGTAATAGTACATAGTAAGATAGATAAGAGAAGATAAAATACGATGCTTAATGAAAATTAAAACGAAAATAAATGGAATCATTTTATGTTTTTGAAAGTGAGAAGGTCATGTGCGTTTTAACAGGGGATGTACCATCGCCACAGATAGGGTAGTATTAGAGTAATTAATTCTTGCGATTTAATTTCATGGAAATTTGTAAGTGAACTTTCTCTCACTTCATATGAGCTTATCTTTCTTCATATTAGCGATCAGAACAGTCCACAGTACTCGTCTGTGATTGATTTAGAAGAAAATCCTATTATATATTGAGTTGCTAACAAATATCCATGCGCGGTAGTCACTTATTAATATAATACGAACTACATCACATATTTGAAATAACTATTTATATTTTCATCTTTTATTATACTAGCCACAACCGAATATATTTAAATACTTGATTTCAGTTGAACTCAACGGTACTTAGAAATATAAAACTTTACTAAATAAACTTAGTAAATATTAAATTATGACAATATTCTTACTTAATGAAATCGGGTAACAAAAAAATACACGACCAGTTACAATGCAATTAAACTTTCTATTTGGTAATAAAGCCTTGTTATTCCCTTCCAGCGATTCAACCACTTATCGCTCCACCACAGGCAATAAGACCATGACGTAACACGGTACTTTTACGACCGTTTCTAAAATACTTTCCGATCATACATCAGCATCAAATGAGTGCATAACATTTTTTATTCGAGTACGTATAATTTTATTACACCTCGTGTTAATTTGCTGTTGTTTGTTACAGGTTATCTACTGCTCTCTTAACAAATAATTAATATTATTTTAAGCGTAATTATAGGAAAGTAATTTAAAGTATGCAGCTTTGAGATTTGTATAGACATTTTTGTTTTATTTAAGCAGAGTAGCAAACGAGCCTGCAAACCTGATGCTCAGTAGTCGCAGCATAGACATCCACGTACAACCCCAAACACGACCGAGATCCTATCTGAACTCGAACATAGATGCGCTTCTACTCCTGAAGACTTAGATGGTCGCCTCGCTTCAAAGTAAAGCCAGCAACCGCACCTTTCCAACCGAAACACAAGTAATGTTTTACGGCATAATGAGGGAGGCAAATAAATAAAAAAGATAAAAACAAAAATAATTTGAAAAATATCAAAAAATTATACTTGATTTATTGAAACGATAAACTGATAAAATAATACGTAGGTATCAGTAATAAATTATTACGTCTAATAGATCTAGTTCTAATTAGGTAAATGACTTGTTATACAGAAGGTGGATGGAGTATAGCGGAAACTGATAATAAATGAATAATAATAAAATTATACAATCAGTTTGTTTATCCATTAATTAGCGAAGCAATTATAACACGGACTTAAAACTAAATGTGTAAACAACATTAGTTTTATTTACTCGAAATAATGGAGAGATTCTGACTCAAGAGTAGCTGTCTCGTGTGCTGATCGTCTTTTTTTATTATAAAAGAGTAAGAAACGGGCATGCAGGCCACTAGATGTTAAGTAGTAATTGCAGCCCATGGACAACCACGACCAATCTCAAATAGAACACAAGTTCTATTTAAGGATTGACGCGGATGCGTTCTTACTCTTGAGCACTAAGATGGTCGGCTCCAATAATGTGTATCCGGCAACCACACCTCCCTAACCGGAACACAATACATGAAGAACATGTATTGTGTAATAATAATGCGTTATAGTTTTCCCTAACGTGCCAAATGAAGTATAACTTCAAAAAGGCCCGGATAAGCCTATTGCTTATAGAGCTACTTCAGAAATGAAGCCGCGGCTTACACTAGTCCAAAATACGGCAGTAAATCTTAATGATGCTTCGCTAAGTAAAATAAAACGCCGGTGGCATCTGAGCTCGTACGTAACCCGTTCCCACGATAAAACAGGAGCACGGACAGGCTGGGTTATTAATGTATTTGGCATTGAGATTTGCAAAAAATACTTTAATTAACTAGTTCAATACGAATCGCTCTCAACATGGCGTGGTTTGGAATGTATTGATTAAGCGGAGTTAAATCGACGATTACGGTCCAAAATAAGGTTATTTTACTTTTTTTATTTCGAAAGAGTAAGTATGTAGTCTTTCACAATAAAAAAAACGAGCATGCAGGCCACCTGATGTTAAGTGGTCACTGCAGCCCATGGACAATCACGTCCCATCTCAAATAGAACAAAAGTTCTGTTTAAGGATGGACGCGGATGCGTTCCTACTCTTGAGGATAAGATGGTTGCCTCCAATAATGTGTATCCGGCAACCACACCTCCCCAACCGAAACACAATACACGAAGAACATGTTGCTTTACGCGGGTCATGAGGCCGCCCTGGGCGAACTTTTACGACTCTACCACCTTTAGATACCACTAATAATACTATAAATTGATTAATAATGGTTATTGATTAAAAATAGAATTACATTATACATTGATATGAAACATGAAATAACTTGAAAGTAACTATAATTAAAGCCTAACTTGAACAATATAAAAAAATACATGTAAAGTACGTGCTCATGCGACATGGTGCCAAGAACGCTAGTCTCATTCCCGCGATAAATAGCGATTGCAATTCTCAGCCCGAAACTTCATATCTTTTCCCTCTTTAGCTCCTCTCCCTCTCTGCCCTTTCTGCCGTCCTCTCACCAGTGGTTTTGTAACATTGAACCAGAATTTAATAACTTTACCTAACATTTAGTGTTCGTTTCATTTCAAACGGATTAACAACAAGTTGCATCTATTTGAAAATTACGGATATGAATACATGAGAACTTTTTGATTTATGCTTACGTAAACGAAGCGTTCATTTTTATAACAAAAAAACTATTTTTATTCCGTCCCGTCGTACAGCCTCCCTTATAACCCAATATTTATCAATAAGTCTCGTTTAATAATAATCTCGTAGTCCGTCTGTCCTCATACACAAGTTTTACTTCCAACATTTCTCCTTTTGTGTACATAAGTTTAGAACGCACACGTCCGTAGTGCTGACAGTGTACGGACGAGGTGACCCCACGCACACAGCCACACTCACCTGCAGCGACCCACTCGTGCCTACTGTCACATGCTAGGGTACGATCACATTGTATTAACATTATTTAATATTTTTATTTCATTTACATTAACTTTATTTACATGTTAATTACAATATTTTTTAGCCTACTTATGTAAAAAAACTATTGCTTCAGTATCATAATGCTACCGTATGTAAAATAAAATGATAAGATTTTTTTATAAAGTAAATAGTATATTGAAAACCTTAAAAATAATTATAATAAAAACCTAACCTAAACAATCTAAAAGAGGTTTGTGCCGATATGGAAAGGTGCCAAAAAGGTTAGCAGCTTTCCTTCATTGAATAGCAATCGCATTTCTCTGGGCAAGATATGGCCCAACCCTCTTAACTAGTGGTCGATAAACGTGTAACAATTTTTTTTTAAGTTTTTGGCACTCGGAGCCCACAGACCAAAGGTTTTAATTTAAAGCCAAGCGGATCAAACACTGCTAAGCGGAATTGGATGCATGCAAAGCAAGTAAATATAAACTCTACTACCCGAGAGAAGCTGGGCCGGATCACTAGTTAATTTATACATTAATTAATTAATTTAATCAGATGGCTTATTTATCCAATGATAGAAACTCAGAATGACAAAAAGTTATTTTACTTCGTAAATGCGAGATTTGTAATTTTAATTACAAGTTAAATGTTTAAAGTGTGAAAAAGAAAAGGGAATCTAGTCTTCTATTATTTTCTCAAATGAAAACTTTTCTGTCTTTTCTTTTCTTTCTTTCAATGATAGCATGAAATATATCATTTCTTTAATAATAAGTTCGCATTTTATGTAGTCACTTTGCTGTTATTTGTAAACTGCTCGTATAATTTGATTTCAATTAAATATAATACAAGTAAAGAATATTTATATCGCATCCTGTTGCATTGGAAGCATAATAACATTGTGTGAATCAATATTATACGTAAGTATAATAAGATGTTATTATATCCACGTAACATCTGTTGAGTGAATCGGTAAAAATCACTAATTCAGAACCCAACCTTGGTACACTAAACAAAAAACTTACATAATTTTTCCATAATTAAATTTACATTCAACAAAAACATAATTAAGACCAATGTCACAAAAAATCTAATCTATTTCGTACCTCAAAAACAAATGTAGAACACGAATTTCCTGGTGCTATCATTTATAAACCAAACCACTCTAATTAAAGTCATGATTATAGATCGCAAAAAATGTAAACACTTGTGCCAATGTACCACCTGTAGGCTGTATACACACGCGGCGGAATAACGCTGCTATTACGATGTTTTTTACAACAAGAAAAACCTAATAAAAAGTGTTAATTTCATGCATTGTACAGTATACAGTGCGACGTGGATGAAAATGATGAGCAAAGAACTTAACCAATACCATGTACGAATCCCATGTACAAAATGTACAAAAAATGTACTAAAAGCATCAGTAATTTTTTCGCAGTAACGCTTTACTATTTTATGTCATGGATATGGCAAGCCAAGCACGCTTAAATGGCATATCTTATTCATGAGTCTAAGTAACGTACTTGTGGTAGATCATCGATAAGACTCAATTCTACACTACGAACGTTTATGGGTGACGGTAATCACTTATTATGAAATTCATGATAGCTCGTTAGAAGTATTTCATAAAAAGTTACAGTTATATTTAATATAATTTATAATAATATATTTTTACTTTTATATTTTCTACTATTTATTTATTAAAATATCTTTTCGACTACAATGGTGCATATATGGACAGTCTATTCTTTCTGTGGTCATAGTCAGACACTGCTGGAGCTCTCCCGGACACTGCATCAGGGAGCTACAGCGCTTACGCATTGTGGTGTATAAACAGTTAACATGTTTCTGCAAACATCCGTTACACTCCACTACCAAAATAACCGCAACAACATAATTATTAAAGAAAATGTAATTCGTAGAAATAATTCGTATATTTCTTGTAAGCGTCACTTAGAACCGGATTACGGCAAAGTTGCGGATTAACCGGTCCATCTATATCTAGCCTTAGACGTAAACTCTGACATTCAGGCACACATGCGCTTGCGCATCGACGGAGCATCGCTACGCGTCACCTGTCGACTCCAGCGCGACCTCCCATCCTCTACGTTATTAATACACTATTGGTCAACCTGCACACATAGAAACAACACCATTCTAAACTCGACCTTGATAAAGAATAATACAGTTCATATTTCCTTAAACCTGGTCTATTTATTACAATCGTCTACGCGTACATCGCAATTCGAAGGTGTCGAGCCATGCATGTGTGTACGAGACATCGCTTTTGAATGGATATCACGTTAGCTATTTTGAAGTTGGATTGTATCATAATGGAATAGGGTTCAAATTAGATTGTACTAGGAAGTAAGATTGGATAGAGCACGGCGAAATGTAGCTCTGAGGTCGTGGGAAGGC
>DWON01006274.1:0-14026 GCA_018251015.1 Phocides pigmalion okeechobee
TTAAATAGAACTTCTGTTCTATTTGAGATTGGACGTGGTTGTCCATGGACTGCAGTGACCACTTAACATCAGGTGGTCCGCATGCCCGTTTCTTACTCTTTAATTATAAAAAAAAAACTTCCTGAGCATGGTCGAGATAAGCATTTTTACGTTTCATGATGGTCTGCAATGATGGGCAATTACACCCATCTCGATATAATTCAACATTAGTTCCTCGGTGTATCTTATCGGCCAATATGCGTCTATATACCCACATTGCACATGCCTTTATGTACATACGTATGTATTACGTACTACTGTATTACGTATTGTTTGTGTACTACGTATGTACTGTACACATTCGAATATGCTTAATTAGGATTGTTACTTAATATGTTTGACATTGTTTAATTATTGGAGTTTAGGTAATTGAATCTTTGGCACGGGGATTGATTTTTCGAAGCTCTGTGCGTAAGATGTGTTAATTATTACTTATACTAATGATGAACGAAAACATCGTGAGGAAATCTAATATCTTAAAATTATCCGTAAAATACAAAGAAGAAAATGTGAAGTCTACCAATCCCTGTTTGCTAAGTTTGCAAATTAATTCTGCGATGAGAATTAAGCCAACAAAACTAATATGTAAAAGTAGGTTGAAGAAGAAATCTCTTTATAAAATGGAAATGGCAAACAAGCAGGGAACATCAATCTGATGGTAAGTCGTCACAGTAGCCTTTAAACAGTTATAAACACCGATGCGTTGCCACTCGTAAGATGGTCAAAGATAACCACACCTTTCTACCGAACCAAAAGAAATTTGCATCGCGCTAGAAATGGGTGCGATGGTACTTCCCCGGTCGTATGTTTCGACCATCTTCCAAAAGATAACGTAAGACTGCAGTGCCCTATTTAGAAAGGCGTGCTAGACCGAAATACTAATATAAATATTTAAGTTCGTTAATTTTCAAGAAGTTTCGCTTCTTACCAGTTCCTCGGGTGACATTCTTACTCATTTTAAGCCGTTGTATTACCCCTGAGTTCAGTGATCACTTAACATTAGATGGACCATACGATAGTTTGTTTCTATGTGTAAATAAACAGTGTTTTTATAACATTTAATTCTGTGAACTATGACATCTTAACAACATATTTATTACGTCGCTTAATTGCCTAAAAACGATATATAAAATTCATAATAATTAAATGACGCCAAAGCAGATAATGACGCAATCATTATATCGTGTTTATAAAAATCGGGCAAATGGACATAAACATCACAACAAACAGGATCTATTTGCTCTACAAACACATACACGCGGGAAACGCTCACTTTAATACGCTATTGATCTGTGAAACAACGCGGCATTATCAAGAAGCTTTGATAAACAGATATAGTAATATACATATATGTATATAAAGAAATATAGTAGTATGCAGATTATAAATATATTTTAACGTTACTTCGAGCGATGAGGTACCACTACAGTCTTCATAATCCGCCGGAAAGCAACTTATTTCCGTTGACGAGGTGTTTCTGGCTACACCTTGAACAGAGGCGACTATGTTAGTTACCAAGAATAGCAACGCATCTGGCATGGATTTATTTCTGTTTGATGTTGTATGTAAATGTCCATGGACTACAATAACAGGAACGACTTAACAACGTCATTTGTATCCTTGTTTATTATTTTCATGTAAAAGATATGTCCTTTATTATGCATAAATGACAATAAAAACAGGGATAGGTACTAGGTTTAGTACCTATTGGAATTGGAAATTGATGGTTATCAATCAGATTGCCACAAGACAAAGTCAAGATCGTCATTTCCAATGCCGATATTTTTATTTATCTCAATAAATTTGTGGATATTACCAACAGTGATTTGTTTGCTGTGTAAGATGTACATAGATTAATTAATATTGATTGTCACCTAGTAAAATTCTTCTCATAGCCACAAGTGTTCTTATATTATAAGTACCATGTACACAAACAAAAAAGTACACAAACTTTAATTTCTTATTTAGATGTTTGTTTGGTTGACAATCGAATTCAGAATCGTCGACTGGTTACACCGGCATGTTGATCTCTGTGCCACGACAATTGTAAATTGGAATTACAATTTAAAAAACCTAAGATCCGATTATTAAAACCTAAAATCCATATCACAAAAAATTTGGAGTCAATGTATCATTATTCTATAAATATTCTACTTCTGGCCACGGTTTTTATTCATAAATTAGACTTCTAGCCCACCACGTCGACTCCGTGCAGTTTTGTTGGTGGAATTCACATATCTTTGAAAACTTCATAGAGAAAATAGGTACGCAGATTATTTCGTGATATTTTCCTTTGCAGTTGAAAGAGGTTTAAATTTTTCAGACACTTTGAACACGTTTCATTGACGTTGCCGGTTCATATCTCGTCCAGAGAATTACGATCGCCATTCAGTACGGGAAAGCGGCCAGCATTCTTGGCTCCATACTATCCTTTTAGATTGTGTAATTTAAAAATTTCTAATAAGTTTTAAGGTATTCAATGTTATACTTTAAGTTATAATTTATTTCTAATACATAACTTCGAAAAATTGTAGATGTGACCCAAGGATTCGAACCCCAGACCTCCCGTGTATCTTCTCGAGGAATATTGGCCACAAGGTTATTAATGCTGATAATTCAATTACACCTTATTTATCGGAATCAGTTCAATAGCTTACCGCCACAATTATCGTCAATTACGCCAACTAGAGCGCTCAACTGCCTTTACGCCCTTGGGGACAATTTATTATTTTTATAGGCCAAGACACTTGTGCTTTATCTAACGATACGTTATTAAACAAAGGTCGATACGTTGGAACTAAAAATCTATGAAACAGATGAAACTGTGTTGAAGTCTTTATAGGGACCGATTAATCAAAAAGTCTACAAATAAGTGTAATGGTTGTAGAACTACTGGCTTATTGACCGTTTCTGCGTTAGAACAATGGCTTTTAATGTTCTGGTTTAAAAGGTGAAATGCATTTTTTATTTTTAAACGGTTTTGTATTGGCAGAAATCTCGCGTTAAATAGTCGTGTTTTTATGTTATTAATCTGACGTTAAATGTCTCTGCAGCCCTAACATCTAAACCCAAACTTAAACAAGACTAGAGCCCTGCCTGACGTCGTGCATAGATTCATTGTTACTCGTATGAAATGAGACGACCGCCATGTGTGTAGCCGGTAAGGGCACCTCTATAACCAAAACATAAATAGTTGTTTAACGGCGAATTAATAAGACGGCGTTGGTACTTCTGAAGTTGTGGTACTTGGTGGTACTCAGTGGTACTTGGTGGTTGGTGGTCGAACAGTCGTTCCATTACTATAAGAAAGTACGTTGTAGCAAAATGTTGTGACTGATGTCATACGATTTTAATTCTATTACAGGTTAATTACGTACGTGATAGGGTTGAAAATCACAAGTAAAATACATGTATTTTTCAAACGGACTTTGTATTTTTCAATAATACAGAAATCTTGAAGGAGTTCTCACGATGTATCTGTCGCAAGTTTCCGTTTTTACATTGTATTTTTCGCGTTTAGGACTAATAATAAAATAACTTTATGGTAAAATCAGCACCGTCCTTTACTTTATTTATTTTTAGAACTGTTTATTTCTTTATTAATTTCCATAATGTTTAAACTCATGCGAAATTAAAGGCGACATATCATGTAATCAAAAATGACTAAATTGTTAATAACATAAAGAATGTCGTGTTTTATATTTTCCGGTAACTCCACTTTCTTGATATCTTCTTCCATGTTAATGGAATCTGAAATTTGTCAGTGCTAAAGACGGTATCAATGATGTTGCAATTGATGAACCAGACGACGTTTAGGTTGACGATTGCAATAGTGATATTAAATTTTAGAAACTTTTTTTTGCAAAAACACTTTTCTCCTAGTATACTTAATAATAAATAAAGTAAATAATTATAATAACCAGTGCCATTATCATTGTTTGTTTTTTTTCTTCCATTTATTGTAATTTATGAAAAATACATTGATTAATATACGTATTATATGTACATGTAAATTTGTATTTTTCAAATAGCCCTAAATTTGTATTATTCCAAAGATTCAAAGTTGCGAAAAACACAAATGAGTATCTTTCGCCATTTTCATCCTTAGTAACAACTATCAGGAAAACTATGCTCATTTGTTATTTCTATTCTATAAAAAGCTATATGTAGTATACAGCAAGAATACGTCATGTGTACTACGATTACTTTAGTGTCAGATGTTGGTCATAACGTGGACGATACTTGGGGTGGTTAGAACTATATTTCGAACGATAATGTATTATCAGCACCCTTATAATCCATTGAAGCAAAACGTATTTCATTTGAAAGGTTGTGGTTTCTAGGTATACTTAGTAACGAGGCAAAAATCGTATTCAGTCGTAGTAACATAATGTAGAGCGAGGGACTTTAATCTTCTTGAGGTTGGACGGGGATATCTATGAACGAACAAACGAAAAAAACACACCTGGCGAATTTTACGAATTTCGCGGGGATGGAGACGGGTAGGGATTATTCGGCTCTCGAGGGTTCTCTCTCTACCCGGCCTTCTTTTCAAAGGGGTTGGAATGTCTACGACCGGCAATTCATTGTAATAAAAAATATTATGAAAGAAACATATTATTCCAGTCATTAATTAAGTAAAATAAATAAAACAAAGATTCGTTCCTAGAATAACGTGTTTGTATTCGATATCAGTGTTATTTACAAGACCACTTCTGTGTCAGATATTGGCAAAAACTCTCTCACTCGCTCGTTCCTATAGTTACAACGGCCTTTGAAAATTCGAAGATCGAAGATATTTATACATTTTTTTTTATTATGAAAAAGTAGGGATGCATGAAGAATGCAGGTCACCTGAAGTTAAGTGGTTACTGCAGCCCATGGACAACGGATGGACGGATGGATGCGTTCCTACTCTTGAGGACTAAGGTGTATCCGGAAACCACACCTCTTCAACCGAAACAATATATTGTACATTAAGATGTATTGTACATGAACAACATGTTGCTTTACGACGGGTTATAAGGGTGGCGGTGGTGACGCCCCAGGCGAGCTATGTAAGCTTAATCTACAAATTTAACATGGATAACCCTTAAACTAAAAATGAAAGTGTAGCCTTAATAAATAAAGGAATTGTGTACGCTAGAGGCATGGTGCCATGTGCCATGAATTTATTTTTATAACATGCAAGTATGCAATGCAAGCTGACAGGAACATGTTGGAATAACAGAGCGTTATGCCGTTTAAATTTGTCATACCGCAAGAACCTTACTCGCTAGGCGTGCACAGATATTTGACGATAGATGCGCTAACTAAAGCTACTTTTCAATAAATGTAGATCAGTGATTCCTCTCTCGTATGCAGAGGCCTTTGGCCGTAGGTGGTGAGTAATGCCACCGTGACTGGCGGCCTGCTGATTTGCATAAATCATTGGCAATTACAATCGGCCTCAATCACGTTGGGAGCAAAGTCTACGAAAACAATTTCAATTATTGGTATAAAGGCCTTTGATCTTTTGTTTTTAAGTCCGAGGAAAGTAACAAATGGAATCCTGGTAAACGAAAATATTTTTCTGGCTCTTACAATTCAGTCAAAAACTTTATTTTATGCTGTTGAAAGGCATAAAGTTATTAAGGCTAACAATTACTAAATTTGGATTTTGAGTGGGCGCCAGGCCTGTTGTTTTCATTGAGTTTTAAAAAGTTCTAAATGTCACTTTTCATCACGGGTTATCGTCACGTGTAACCCGGCAAATGTAAAACATTGAAACGGATGATTATAAATTGAGAACTTAAAATTGAATATACTTAAAGTAATAGAAACCTAACCTAAACAAAGTAAGTGGAGATCGTACCCATGCGGCTTGTGGCCAAGAAGGTGGGCCGCATTTCCGCGCTGAGTAGCGAACGCAATTCTCTGCGCGAGATATGATTATTGAAAGTACATGCATGTTAAAAAATTATATGTAGAAAAAAAAATACAAAAAAATATACAGTTCGTTAATAAAAGATTTATACTACATTATTATTATTATTATTTTAAGTTAAATAAACATACAGGACCAATTGATTACATATTAGAGCACAGTGGCAGAGGAAGTGTTTGACGGCATAAAAGAGTGTCATGCCGTTTGGCGTCATACCATACAAGTTAGTTAGTTTAGATAGATACACCAAAAACAATAACATTAACCAGATGTATTATAGTCATTATTATAATAGATCGAATTTAACACCGACGTCGATGTCGCTAAGATTGGATTTTATTATTGAAAGAGTAACCTTTCAGTGCCTGTAGGGTCAAAACGGTAAATAGAAACTAAATAAGGTTTTCACACGTACTAATCCTAATTGGAACGGATCTCACATTGATACTACCGTGTAAAATTACATTACCTAATTGTTTGTGTAGAGATTATGAAATGGATGGATTGTCGCCGAGTAATGGTAATCGCACATTTGTCCGAGCCGAAAGTTACTAGGCTGAGCAAGAGCAGCAATTAGAATTAGAAACAGAAATAGACATAGTTTATTCATATTTTTAAGGTGGTAGAGCCGTTAGAGCTCGCCCGGGGTGGCACCACCGCCACCCTCATAACCCGCTGTAAAGCAACATGATCTTCATGTACAGTGATTCGGTTGGGGACGTGTGGTTGCTGGATACACATTATTGGAGGCGACCATCTTTGTCCTCAAGAGTACGAACGCATCCGCGTCCATCCTTAAATAAAACTTCTGTTCTATTTAAGATTGGACGTGGTTGTCCATAGGCTGCAGTGATCACTTAACATCAGGTGGCTGCATGCCCATTTCTTACACAACGCGATAAGACCTAATTTTACAGGAGGGCCATTTAAAGTTTTCAAAATTAGTTCTTGTATAATTGCTCTGTAATTTTAAAACTGATAAATAGGTTTTATATACTGCTAGAAAGATATTTTTATTCTGCTTTTAATGGTTGATTCCGATATGTGACTGACAAAATTTGAATTTATACAATAAAAAGGATTTTGAATATTTTTGATTTGTGGTACTTTTGTTTTTAAGTAGCGATATAAATATATATTTGTAAACAAATACACCTAATGTTGAATATAGCTATTAAGATCTCGCATCCATTTTCCAGAAAGAATTACCTAACTTTAATTTATTATTTAAAAAATAGAAATTGATCTTGCAGGCCACCTTTCCAAAACATTTCTTGTTTTTATTTATGAATTATAAAGAAATTGAAAAACATCAATCAAAGGAAAAAAGCAAATTGAAACAGTAACACTATATAGAAATGTTATAAACGATGGCTATTTAGGATTCATATAAAAAAGAAAGCCCATTAGTTATGTCTTATAAAAATAAACCATTTTAATGCAAAATCCAATGATATAATTTAAAAAATATATCTTAAGTTGGGAGTTGGAAGCGTCTTTTTTATAACCCCGCTGAATCTGTAGACGTCATTCAAATCTATCCCACATCGGGATTGGGTTCTAACAATGAATTTTAACATTAATTTCGTTTAGCACGATTCCTGCTTTCGGCGCATAGTGGCATGCGTGCACCTTAAGACGGATTCTTTTACAACAAAACCCACGAGGCGAGCTGATAAAAGCAATTACTTCACAAATATCATTGTTTATTTAGGAAGAACAAATTGACACGATTTATCTGCTATAAAACATTGTTTATGTGTAAGAAAGTTTAGATAAAGTGTGCGTTTTTTATCACACGTGTTTACCATTATTTGATTTATTGTTTTTTCGGTTAACACACTTTTGTTTGTTACTAACCACGTGCTCGCTGCGAAAACGCATCAGATTTTGCGATTCTTTCTTTTACTGCCTTAACGGACGAATTTGTAAATACGCTGCTACAGACCATTTCTTAAAAACTGAAATGAATTTCATTTCATATTTTTGGACCACCAGTTTTAATTTCAAAAAGTAATAACTGGCATGCTAATTTTTATCCTTTTTACTTTACTACCCTCAAAGGATGAGTTTTTTAAAATCTTCTTTTAATGGTCACCTACTTTCTTTGAAGCTCCTGTTTAAATGTACATGTTTATAGACCAAACGCTACAAGTATGTACCCACCGGCTTAAGCTGTGTTCTCACCGGTTTGAAGTACTCAGTACTTACCGGTTTGAGCTGTGTGTTACCAGTTTAAGCTGTGTTTGTTACGATAGGGTCATACATAATATATAACATGTAGGTTTACACTATGTACTTACCAATTTAATCTGTGAACATGGATTTAAGCTGTGTACTCACCGGTTCATTCTATGTACCCAACGGCTTAAGCTGTATACTAACCTGTTTAAGCTATGTATGTTTTACGATAGGGTCATACAATTAATTTAATAAGTGAAGCTCAATAAGGCCTATATTTTTTACATATACATATAATCTAATAGGCTCGCGTTTAACTACTATCCTTACTGATGGAAAGCGAGATGCAGCCTGGGATGTAGCACGCTTAGCTAAAAGGTCTACTCACTATTCAAAATATCTCGTACCGTAAATTTAAATAGATGTAGGCCTTCGTAGTATGCTAATAATAAATATTATACCATAAAATGAGCGCTAACAGAGAGTGTATAAGTAGATGTGACAGGTTAATCTAAATAATTATTGTGCGTTCACATGTCTTCCGTACTTAATCTGTATTGACTTAACCTTTACAGAAATAGGTGAACATATACGTAAATAGGTTTCCACTATGTTTAAAACACCGCATCATAAAACGAAACATACATTGTAACGTGATTCGTATTTGCCTCTTAATCCAAATGCATCCTGCATTTCCGAGTGTCTGAGAGTCGTTTTTCTTTATATCCCCTTGTGTTTTTTCAACAGCGTCATTTTGATTTCATTTCGTTCCGTTAATAAGCTTTTCTATTTAAAAGCAGAAATGTTTTTCAGGTTAAATCCTTTTTTACTCTCAACGAAGCCCTCTCAATCAAATCGGATCTACGGCTTCCAAATTAAATTGCACAGAGAGAAATATCTTGTTTTAAAAACAGGTTTTCGGTTTGATATTACTAAATAAAGCAAAAGTTAACTTTAATACTTAAACTGAAGTATGACTCTTGGCGCAATGGTAATCGTAATGATCTGGCACGCAAAGGATTCGGGTTCGATTCCCTGCTAGGCAGACGTCCGATTGATAAATTTAAATTTCTGAATCAAGTCTGGGTGTTCGTGTATTTGTCATTATTCTTGTCTATGCCACCTACAAAATAGGAAATCCTATGCCGAAACATATTTTTACAATCATAATTAGACACCGGTAACAAGACATTAACTTTACAATGACTTAAAAACACTAATTTTTACAGTACAGATTCAGTGTTCACATACTGGAATATTGCTTAACCCGTTATCAACTATTGTCAAAGTCATACAATATAGCAGCTCTAAGTGCCTCTTTAAGGTCTAATTCAGACGATCGATTTTAATGTTCACTAAGTTTGTGTCGACTTTAGTGTTCTGGCGGTCTTCCTTACAGCGATCTAATGCAAACACCCGTTATTGATCCTAATTCTATATTCAAATATGAACTCTACTTTTCTCGGCGAAAAATTCATATCGTCGATTAGACTCAGTCATATCTGCTTTGATTTTTTGCTTTTGCTAGCTTAATTTAATAAAACGTTTGTTGTCGGATAAATTGAAATCGTTCGTCTGCATGAACCTTTACAAGCACCGGGCTTCGATTTTCAATCGTGATTAAATTTTCGAGAAGTCCTCGTGATCATTCTCGTATTGCAATAAACTCTCCGTCTGCTCTCATACTTAGATTTACTTGGTAATACAACCTTCTTCTGACTCATTCAGCCGAGAATTGTTTTGGTATAAAAAAGACACAGACACAATAATATTGAATGTGATTTTCAAACATGTTATACGAGTACATACTCTTGGCAAAGTATTTTAAACCAAATACATAGCGAGATATCCCGTTTCACCCGACTTCTAAAAATAAGGTTGTCAATATGTCGTAATGTTTTTATGTATGTTCAGCGATTATATTTTATCGCGGGAATCGATTTCGATCTATATGTTAGATATGAAACTAAGCAAAGTTCTGATCTACAAGGAAATTATCATCAAACATTTTATATTTCAATTTTGATTATCCTTTTTGTCCTCTCGTTTGCTTCTTAAGAGGGCGAGGAGGTGCGTGGAACAAACAATCATGCATCGCGTCCTTACATGATAGTTCGCGCGTATTATTTTCCGTTTTCAGTTCTATGTGTGTATATATATATAACATAGATACTGCAAACGAACATTATAATTTCGTGGCCTTATTTTTGAAGCTTTGACCGTAAACTTGTAGAGAATGAAAACTTCTATTGTGGGACGTGTTCGTGGAGGCATTATTTTTAATTAAGAATATCACAGGTTAAAGGTGTCCTCGAAACGTGACAGTAGCGAGAGGAAACAAAGAGCCAGATTCCATTAAGCACTGATGCACTTCAATACTTGTCACTTACCTTTTGTTGTAAGCTAATAATGATTTATAGAATGAAAGAACCTTTGTTAACATTACATACTAGATCAAGCCCGTTGATCTAACCGCATTGTTTAAATATACTTAAGAGAAACTAATTGTTGGAAAAATACAATAGCTTGTTATTTTTTAATTAACTGCACACGTATAAATAGGGTAGTTGACAGAATAAACGCTTCGCATAACACATAAAGTCATTTAAGTCATAAATGTTTAAATAAAAAAATACTAGGCGTCTTTTTACGTCCTTATAAGAAATGCATTTAAAGATTTAAAATTAAAAACATTAAGAAAATATCATTATTACTTTGCTATTTTAACTACCTTAACAATTCTTCCAAACTTGATGTAATATTTTGGATAATTGTTCTTACAGTATTCAATTGTAAGTCATTAAGTAATTATGATAATAAATACTTTACATAACTTTAAATAAATTTTAAATTTTTATTTAGGTTTATACGAAAGCCTATATCTAAAAGCTTTATTCTTAAACTCAAAATTTTCGGAATGTTTATGAAAATATTTTCTGTAGTTTATTTATTTATTTAAAATCATAAATTGTGGTACAAAACGGATTTCATGCTAAAAGCAAAAAGCAAGTTTGTTAGATATAAAATTATGGATTTGTGCAATTGAGATTGAGAAAGAAAGGTAGTTTTCGGGCCACACGCAGACACGGCATTTTATATAAATATCCACATATATAGACAGGTTTTGTAACGAACAGAATACAATAAGGTTAAATATAGAACGCTTTTGTAGGTGGCACACATTCCGTGGTGCCGCTATGGCGGCGACACCCACACGTATTCTGCCCTATGTCAATAAGGCAGCGCTGCTGTAACCTGGCTGAAAGAAAATATACAGTATAGCGCGTTAAAATCGCCCTTAGGGTTAACAGGTGGGAGAACTATAGTTCGACCGAGGAGGTACCACCGCCGCCCTCATAATCCGCCGTGAATCATTACTTGTGTTTCGGTTAGAGAGGAACGGTTGCCGGCTACACTTTGAAGCGAAGCGACCATCTTAGTCCTCAGGAGTAGTCACGTATCTACGAGTACGTCCGAGCTCAGATAGATTAATCGTCTCACATAAAAAACAACGTATACAATCGACTTCAGGTAGAACATGCAGCCTTAGAATCGATAATTGAGTATTCCTGACAATATTTGATATACGCTCAGACTGATGTCTTCAAAAAGTCATTCAAATTTTATGAAATTGAATTAAAGACAGTTTTCAGTTAAAAATAAATAAAACTATATATTTCAATCAAAACCTACCAATGCCGTCATATTCTCTTTTGTAGCAACTCTTGTATTTCGCTTGGAGAGGTGTAGTCGTTGGCTGTAGTCAGAAGCGAGGCGACCATCTTAGTCTTCAGGAGCAATGCATCTACGTACCAGCTCAGATACAACTTCAGTCATTTGAAATTTTAATTACTACAATGAAAATCTTAAAACCAATTATAATTAAAGCCTAAACTAAACAATCTAAAGGGAGTACGCCGCATGGGGAGCATGATGCCAAGAAAAGTAGACGCGTCCCCGCGTTGAATAGTAGTGTTTGAAATTGTATAAAGATCTATGGATTCCAGCAACTTAAAGTAAGATGGCCTGCTTGCTCGTTTGCAACTCTTCTGACATTAAATAAATCTGCGCTAGATAAAATGTGCTTAGACAAATAGACTAATTTTTAAGCGCAATTATTAATGTATCAGAATTGTTTTGCTGTATAAACAGAAACCGTGAATTTGACTTAAAAATACGTTGTTGACGTCGTAGGCCTTTCGAAAACAGTCTTTGATGTTCGGAAAGTGCGAACTTGATGAAGTTGTACAAATGTAAATTAATTGTACTCGTGAAACCCCACTAGTTACTTTTCTTGTACAATGAGCAATATACCAAAATAACACAAAGAGTTTTTTGCCATGGACGTCATTGCCTTTAAGATCGCTCAATAACGCGTACATACAACGGCAGTGGAGTAGGGGTGTCTATAATTATAACGCTCCTATAAGATTTTTAGCTATAAGATTTTTAAAATTTTAATCGAGTATAACTTTTTAAAGAAATTACGTATAACATATTAGATTATCTTTTAGGTCAACAAATTTTACAATAATTCATTAATTTTTTTATGTGAGAAGAGTAGCAAACGACCATGCAAACCACCTGATGTTAAGTAGTCGCAGCATGTATATATCCACGCACAATCATAAACACGACCGAAATCCTATCTGTGCTCGAACGTATGTAGATACGTTGCTACTCATGAGGACTAAGATGGTCGCCTCACTTCAAAGTGTAGCCGGCAACCGCACTTCTCCAACAGAAACACAAGTAATGCTTTACAGCAGATTATAAGGGCCGATTATATTATATATAAAGGATTATATTATATATAAGTTTTCAAATAAACTACACGAAATAATAACATTAAGAAATATATGGAATACTATATATTTTGAAATGTCACACTGTCGTCGCAAAGTTTTTTTGTATCATTTTGAGTCGTATCATGTAAAAAGTCTTGACTTATAAACGGACGAGTTAGAGCCCAGCCCAAAACCTATGACTTAGTAATATTAATTCTCTAGAGAAGAAACACGATAGAAACCTATTTAAATCAAACTTAAAATTGGACAATCAGATTTTTTTTTGTTTAATTTATAGGATATAGAAAACAAAAATTTTGAGCGACATAAATTTCAAGAAAAACCTCTGTCACACAATATTAGTGTTTACGCGAATATTGTTTTGTATTTTCCAATAATCAGATTTTCTTAATTGAGCCTTTTGTTAAGGTACAAAAGATTTTTAAATTCACTTTGTCTGTTTGTCTGTATGTTTGTGCACGCTAATCTCAGAAACGGTTTCCCTGATTTCAATGCGGCTTTCAGGATTACATTGCGATAGGCTTCACTTAACATTTAGTGTTTTTTTTTTTCATTTAAATCAGTTAGCAAATAAATAATGTAAATTTCTGTCAATCGTCACCGGACTTTGTGGGCACACCTAGCATATAATAACACCCTTACAAAATCACTCAATTAGCAGGAAAACACGTCAAGTGAGAGATCGGATTGCTTGACTGAGTGCCGCTTTGGCTAGTAGCTCAATCCTGGCAGTCGGCGATAACCCCGCGAAGTAATTTAATATACCACTTATACACTAGCGCAAACGATCTCTAAAAAATAAAAAAGTCCCCCGCCGTGTGTGTATGTCTGTCTGTTTGTGATAAACTCAAAAAGTACTGGACGAATTTTATCACAGTTTTCAACAACAAACACATTGATTCCTAAGGAAGTTTTTAGTGCATAATAAGATAACTTTTTTGTAAATTGAGCGAGAAATTAAATAGTTAATTTATTCTTTATCGTAATTCAGTCGTTTTTCGAAATAGATATTTCTAATTGTTATTTTTTGCACCTAGGTAGTGACCGGATGCAAGTATGAAAGTAAAATAAT